>CM076581.1:1470866912-1471154673 GCA_034641835.2 Pinus albicaulis
CACATACCACAACAGAACGAAACTAGAAGCGTACGCCCCGACCTCCTGAATCCCGACTTCCCTCTCAATTTGACCTCCTGACTTGCCTCCTTTCCCGACCTCCTGACCTCTCGAATTTCCTCCTTTTCTGACCTCCATCATAACCCAACCATGGTCCACATTAGGCTCCCTCTATCCGCTACAATATACAATATATTAATAATGTCTCGACTTCTGAGAAGCCGACTGGCCACCCTTTTCGAAGGTCAGAAGTCGGACGTCGGACCTTTTTGGAGGAAAAACCTTCGGAGGTTAGAGGTCAAAGGCAAGTCACATGGTCGAATGTTAGACACCGCAACACAATGGAAGAACATTCTCCTGCCCCGACCTCCCAACTCCCGAATTCCCTGCATTCCCATCCTCCCAACTCACAGCTTCCCTTTTGGCCCGACAACATTGTGCGTCAGCCTTGTTTTATCCATTGCACTATATATTATATAAAGACTATCCTGACATTTGATGATGTGAATTTCCACCCCTTTCCAAGTTTGGGCATCACGAATTAATATTTCACAAAAAAATACTTTCCATCTGCCTGACCTTCTGACTCCCGACTACAACACCACATGAGAAAACACCCGAAAAATATGAAGTTTTTTATTCTCCACACCCAACCTCCTATTTGTCGATGTCACTCATACCCCCACTACGTTGAAGACAAGCATCACAGCTTCTGACTACCCACTTTCCTTATGCTCCGAATAGCCAACCATATTTATCTTTCATGTTTCCCTACTTATTTGTTTAAAACAAACATCGAAATAGGAATCCACCATTTAAAAAAAAAACATTCCCCTAATTCCCACTATGGAACCTTGCCTCGATTTTTGGACGCAAGTGGTTGAAACGTCACGTTGCTTGAATGATTAATTTACAAATATCATGTGAATTTATTGTTGGACATTCCAAGGAACTCAAGAAAATATAGAAACTTTCCTATCTTTTTCTCCTTATTTTGTACTCTCTTCTCCGCAACCCGTTTATAGTGGTTCTCTGAAACTTATCCCTCATTATAAACTATCAAGTTTAAATTCACTGAAACTATCCTCATTTATGGTAAACATACACTGCCATACACCATTCCATCAGTTAATTTCATATATCTCATACAAAAATGAATTTATTTTTACTCATTTGCAAGGCACAAGATGGGAAAGAAAGGTAAATCCACAATGACAAAGTGGGTCATACAACAAATCAAAGAATGCCTAAAGGGAGCATAAAGTACTAAAACAGAGCTCTACAATGTCAACACAGTTCTCATCTTCGACACCACCTTCAAAACACAGATGGTAGGTATGTTGAAGTGGGAATATATATATATATAATTTATTTTAGAATAGAAGATGGTTAAATTTTGAAACTTCAATTGAGGAAAAAAAACATTCAATTTGAAAAAAATAGAGGTACAAAACTGCACAAAGTTGTTGTTAAATCCAAAAAATTTCTTACTATGAAATGGTTTCGTAGGCCATGTGACATCTATATTTTCCACTAGCATTATACCATACTACAACAAAAAAATAATAGCCTCTTGGAATCTGCAAGTACTCTCAAGAATTTACAAGGTTAATCCTCTTTAAATCTCCTCAAACACCCAGTTTCTCAATAACTAAAACAACACAATTTTTAGGAAGTGTGAAGGAAATTATGACAAAATTGTCAAACATTGGTTGCGAGAAGATAGAGAATGCTTCAAAATTAAGCAATCAAAATAATATCTGATCATCGTTTTCAAAAGACCCATTAAGTTCCTCGTCAAAATTGTGTCCCGTCTGTATGGAGAGAAAGACCCTAAGAATTGCAAATTTCAATGAATGGTTTTAATGCATAGCCTACTCAATGATTCAAAGCTTTTCCATTGGGTTTAAATTAGTTCTCGTAATATAATAAATTCCCTTATGTTTTCCATTATTTCTACTCCATGATAGGATCACCTCTTTTACATTCCAGCCTACATTATTAGTACAATAATTTATTTTCTTTGATTTCCTCTGATGAAATGGAATTAATCAACTGAGAAGCAACTCCCTATTCAGCATTGTGCCCAAATGTTGAGGGAAAGTAACTTAAAATTTCACTTTTATGACATTTATAATTATGTGATCATTTCCTTTCCATCATATTCTATTTGGAGAAAACCCTCCCATGGTTAGTGAAGGCCTTAAAGAGGCATTACAAGAAATAGGAGTCTAGTTCGTCGAATAATTATTCACATATGTCAGAGTTTATGGAAGTTAATTTAGCCCTAATATCCTTCCTAGATATATTCCAGAGAGGATAAATCTAAGAGTGGTAGCTAATCAAACTGCCTTGAGTGGACAAGCTCGGAAATTGAGTAAACTTTAGAAGAAAATATTGCCCAACTTCCCAATTCACTTTGGAAAAGTTTGCCTCAAGGACCAAGGACATGAATTTAAGAAGGGTGAAGAACTCAACCATGTTTGGTTTTATTCATTGAACCTTAATCACTATGACCCTTGCGGAATCAAAAATGACCATGATAGTGTTTTCAGCCGCATCAAAACCCACACACACCAACAATCCCCCTTTGATGAAATTTTAATTAATATTGAGAATTTTGACCAAGATTTTCAAAGAGGGAAGTTTTTGAGTAGCGAGGATAGAAGTAAACTCCAACATTTTAGAGAAACACATTATGAGGAATTTCTTAACCAGGAGATTCTTCATACAAATACTGCAATTGAAGAGATTAAATCTCTCGAGATTCTCAAAATACAATTCCAGTGACATTGTTTCCGAGCTTGTTTCCTCCTCTGCAAAAATAGAAGAGTCCCAACTTGAAAATGTTCCTAATGTTTCTTTTGTAGCTCCAGAGACAAGCACAAAAAAAATAGGAATTGGTAAAGAAAAAGAGTCAGACACCCAGATAGACCAATAGGCTGAAAGGAATACAGAACTCACAAGTCATAAACAAGAGAGACCAGACAAAGAACAGGCAACAGGAAAATGGAGTTTGTCTAGCGAAATTTTCATTATTATTGACAACCCAGATCACACCACCAAGGTAGATATACAATCGAAGAAAATTAATGATGGATTTGAATATATGGAAATTGACACAAAGAAAGAAGATCAAATTATGACGACCCATGTGTCAACATTGACCAATTTCTCCAACAAATAAAAAGTGTTTCCTCAACAGTAAGAATAGAGTACCCATATATCCATTCCAAATACCTGTCATGACACATCCATGACTCCAACTTCTATGAAAATCCCTCTTGAGTATTTTTTATTTAAACCTATTACTGAAGTGCAGGCTATTCATGAAACCATTCCATCCCTAACTGAGTATTACTTTAATGCTCAAACCAAGTCAGTTGTCATAAAAACGAAGAAAACAAATCTTGAAAATTTTGAAACCATTTTGGATCAGTTGGAAAGAAACAAGAAATGTTGAGTAAAAATATGAATATTCCTCCTAGGTTCTATGAGCCTTTGTCAATTACAATTAGCACCATGTTTGCGAACTTTCCACCGCATACAAGAATAGCTTGTAGAAGATAAAACATCTATAAAGTGAAATTGAGAAAGCCAAATATTTCAGTGAAGAAAGTTGACAGAAGAATTCCACGACGCTTGTAGGTGGGTTCGCAATCGAAAGAGAGAACTTACAGAATGAACACCAAAATTAGTTGAACAAATTGAAACTGAAACACTCTATAGACATGTAGGTAATCTGAAAATAACATGCAAAAAAAATGGAATTTTGAAGGAAGAATGTTAAAAGAACATTGTGACCATGACGACAACATTGAAAGAATAAATTCAAACTCTTGATTTTTAATTAATTCAAAGTCATGAAGTGGAGAATAGTTTGCAAGTTTTTAAGGAACAAGCAATGCCAGAAAGCGAAATATTGAGAAAAGAGCAGGCCAATTTTTATAATGAAATGGACAAAATTTGCACATTCTTTCAACAAAATATCGATCTTGAGGACAAAATAGAATCGTTGGTTGAATATTACAAGTACTTCAAACAGAAATTCACATAAATTATTGAATGGGAAATAGAGTTCTAGCCCAACTACATCTTGAAAGTCTCCAAAACAAATAAAATAATAATGTCTGCTTCTTTGAGTCAACGAAAGTTTGAGGCAAAAGAAATCAAAGCATGCATCAAAAGGGCCAATGAACATTGTCTATTAGTATGGGATATGAGCACAAATTTTATAGAGGAATTCAATCTCTCATGATCCAAACCATTAAAATATGTGAAACCCAACTCAATGCAACACAATCTCAAACACAATGCCACAACTGACCAAAGATTCATAGACACCCTAAAAACCTGGAATCAAAAAAACTTTCAGAGATTTCTGCAGATTCCCTTCAAGCATATCAAAGTCATTTCCAAATTTAGAATCAGGTACAATAAAAGAAAAGCATTGTACATAATTTGATATATATTTCCGAAGTGAATATTACCTATTTTCATCCTATCCACTTTGTAGGAATTTCCTAGTTGTTTTAGAATGGGTTAACTACCTCAAGGAAAACACATCACATTTGTCTAGCATCCACAAAGAATAGTAAGACGAGGAGGAGGAAGCTTGAACAACCTACCAGATTTTCCTGGACGTAATCCTCTCAGGAAGGATTCGAAATTCAAACCTGGATTTCTGCTTTCTTGCATACAAATCTTACATATTTTCTTATTCCAAATAATTCCACACATTTTCCTTTTATTCAATGTTATTTATATGAGCTCTTATGTTGGATTATGGATCTGTATGGTCATGATGTCTGGTAATTTTTCTTTCCGGATTATTTTTTGAACTGAAATATTTTTTGAAGACGAGTATAATGAATTGAATGCATCTTATTCCTCTGATCACTTTCATTTTTTAATGGATGTTCCTACTCTTCACTTGTAAATTTTATCGATATTTATCTCTCGATCAATATTGGCATAATGTGCTCGACAGATTTTTTCACATATCATACACCTTTTTTTCTTCTTGAAATCAACTTGCAACCAATTTCTAAAGTGTGAGTTTTTTTCAAAAAAGAAAACTTCCAGTGGTATGTGTATTCACCTTTGGGATTCATTACTTGTAATATATTTCATTTTTAAATGGATGTATATCATTCTCAATGCTTTACTATTTTCATGTCTATGTATGGCACTATATTTTTTTAATTCATGTCTATGCATGGCACACTATTTTTACATGTCTATGTATGCCACAATATTTCGGAAGAAGGTTAGTATTTCAGCATGGATTTTTCGAACGAACACCTTTTTTGTACAACAAAACTCTTACTTGAATGCAGACAAACCCACCACACTCATTTAGTCACATTACTTTTATCTCTTCAAAGGAAATGTTTCTAGCCAACCTTTAACTTTATAAATGTATATGTGTGCCTGGATAAAACAATATTTTGTTTTGCACTTTTCAGCATACCTTTTTTTATCTTTATTTTTGTCAAAGAAATTTTCTTTTTTTTTGTGATTGCATATGTATTTCATAGTCAACCCTCTTTTCCAACCTAATCATAGCCTACTTTAAAGTAACTTTTTTCCTCTCATCACATGGAAATATATATTTCGAACAGCATTTTCAGTTTCATTTCCCAACAAATTGAAGGTTTTTGAAAAAAAAGTGATGTCTTGAATTCCTATTTAGCTTTCACACATGCTTCCTTCCTTGAATTTATTTTCTTGGTGCATGTATTTCTTACTAGTTTCTTAACATTATTCATGTCTAGTTCTGCCTATATATAACGATAATTTGTATATTTTCTTGTGATGCATGCAAAAAAAAAAAAATTATGAAATTGCAATTAAACAAAACAAATATGTATTGTCTGACTGCACATATTTTTTATTGTCAACCCTCATATTGAAATGACAATATGCCTAATTCATCTGCTTATCAGCAAAACTTCTTCACAAGAAATGTCTTTCCTGGTGGCACATGCATTGATTTTTCTCTCAAAATTTTCTCATTTAACAAAAAAAAATTATTACAATGATATTCTCTTTAACTGCTCCTCCTCTTTCTTCCTAAGTGTGACATA
Source organism: Pinus albicaulis (assembly GCA_034641835.2). Classification (NCBI taxonomy): domain Eukaryota; kingdom Viridiplantae; phylum Streptophyta; class Pinopsida; order Pinales; family Pinaceae; genus Pinus; species Pinus albicaulis. Next base: position 1,470,873,002 of record CM076581.1, read on the forward strand.
TCAATTTTTCTACATTGTAGAAAAACATTGGAAATAAAAAGACAGTGAAACCTCAAGACCATCTAACGATTTCACTCTCGATATAGTTGTAAATGTCAAACCCTTCCTCTCTATATTCCCTATATTGACATTTTCTTGTTGCAAATTCATCCCTTGTAATTTTTTATAATAAACATCCATTTAATTCCTAAGGGCATATATTTTAGATTCCCTCTAATAATCGGTGTTATAGGCATAATTCTTGGATAATTTATATCAAATGGGATGCCTTTGTACTTCTCAAAAATAACCATAGCAAACATTGGAAGTTTAGGTGGTTTTGAACCAGGAATATAGTATATATCCTCAACATATCCATGCACACCATTTACTAGCCCAACTTCAACCCACAAATTGCATGTCAACATCACATTCTCTCCACATATAGAAACACCTCATGCTTCAAAACATCATCATTTGGTCAGTTATTTTTTTTCTTCTCGTCTGCTCTACCACACACCTCGCAATTGGGATATTCAATGATTTTAGCATATTATGATTCTATAGGTTCACCAAATTATTTGTTGTAAACAATTCAACCGAAGAATAAAACAAACTCTTTTCCTATAAACATAGGAAATTGTCAACACGTGACATCAGAAGATACTAATCATGCATATTAGGCTTTGCATTTCTGATATTTGTTAAAATATTTTGAAAACAATCTTTTCTAGGATCATCTCTCTCTTGCCTGAAGATTTTATCCAAAGTGAAAACAATATAGAAGCTTTCCCACAACACCTTCCCTATTTCTCTCCCTAAATACAAAGGTTTATCCTTGACAGGAAGCAGCTGCCCAAGGTCACCAACAAGAATCACTAACCTGCCACCAAAAAGAGAGTCCTTCTCAAGAAAATATTCCCATAAACATGCATCTATTTGTGCAAAAAGACTCGGGCCTATAAATCTCATCTCATCAATCATAACATAATGAGTGTGCCTCATTTCTTCTTGAAATGTTGCTAGGGATTTCCCACACAGCAGTATTATATATTCTATGAGAATTTTTAAAGTTGAGTGTATTGTCTTTCCATGTATATTGAAAGCAATGATGCCAGTGGGTGCGAGAAACAAAAGTGGACTCCTACCACCCGTTGCAATAGCATATGTTAGGTAAATTTACTTGGGGTTAGAGTCAAGGTTGACTAGGTTAAACAATCAGGTAGTTTTTGGGCACATGTTATTGTGCACCCATGGTTTTTTAGCCCATGGTATTTCATGTAATGAAGCCTATAAAAGGCTGGGAGGACTTCATTGTAATGAAGGCCAGGGAGGTGAGCGGTGAAGGCTCACATGGCCGGGTTAGCTAGGTTTTTGGCAAAGGCTAATGAAATTTCATTAGGGTGGGCATTCCCTGGATTTGGAATCTTCCCAGTTAAATATTGTGTGTTTATGTTTTATTATTGTTGTTGATTGATTTATGTTTATCTGGGTAAATAAGTTAATGTTCTCTGATAAAAATTTTATGCAGAAAGAGCATGAAAAATACATTGAATAATAGAAGACTTCCAAGTTCCAGTTGTATCTTGAATAATTATTATCAACACATCAACCATTCCTGCATCAACAAAGTGGTGCATAAAAATCTCCAAAAAATCTTGTTGTTTCTCAGACAAAGATGAATGGGAAACTACTGTCTCCCTAATTAAGTCGCCATTAAAAACACCCGATGACTAACCATCTTTTATAAAATTGATATCTTGTTCCAAAATTTCATCTAGAATAATTATTTTCTGCCAATTATAATCAATATTGTAGTCCATTATCCCAATATTATCAAGGTCGGAAATTGCTACAATATTCAGAGGAACAATCTAGGAAAGAACCTACCACTCTTTAGAATCTCTGTCAGCATTATCTTCATGAAAAAGGTGCTTGACATCCTCTTCATTACTCTCATATGGAAAAGGACCTCAATCAACATGTCACATTCCATATCTAATACTCCTCCAATTCTCAATGATAATTTCACTTGAATTCCCTATATCTAAACCAATGTCGCGAAACAGCTTGTACAAAAGCAACTCACTCCAACAAAATGTTTCAAACTCTTCTGACCCCTCGTTTGGAATAGCATAGAAACATGACCAGACACAAAAAATAGAATGCACATGACATAGTTTCCATGCCTCGTGCCTCCGCCTTTCATCATAGCTCCATAATCTCATTGTTTCTATCAAATGCTCCAAAAAATGGGTGCGATTTTGATATAGCTCTAAAAAATTGTTTTGACATGAAGCTTCATCAGACTACAACGACATGCTTTGCAACACTTTCTTTCCAACATTAAATGCAAAATATTTGTGAGTGCACAAAAAAAATGCAGCTTTAGAAGAATATGGCATGGTTATTGCGCACCAATATCTCGCTCAATAAGTTTCTCTACAAGAAACCTCCTATATGCATACAGTACAGTAGCGCCATTTCCACCCACACATTCAACCATTGTCAACATCTCATGATAAATTTTAGACCTTTTTTCTGCCTTCAAATCATATTTTTCAATATATTTCAACACTGCATGTCGAGAAATAGTTGCTCGACAATCAAAATTTTCTAGCCACATAGTGAGAAGGTATGCATTTTGGACATTCAAATGGTCATCATTCTGTGTCGCTTCATATTTCTTCCTCCCTTTTTCATCTATCTACATTGCAGACTCAACATGCACCTCCCATGGAGCATCATAATGGCATGAAAGTATAAATCTCTGCTTCCATAAACAGGAATCGACACTGCATTTTGTGTGTCTTTGCACTCTGTTGACCAAATGCTCATAATCTTCATTAGGATCACACACAAAAATTGTGAGCTTTTCTAAAGGCATAGGTGATCATTAACACTTCGAGGAATCATCACATGAAAATGGTGTATGTCACATGGATTCCACACTGTTATATATTTTTCAAAGTAGGATTTGGCTTCATCAACATCCAAATAGTTCGTCCAAACTAATTTTTCCATATTCGGAGCTCCTACAGGCATAGTAAACTGTGGATGTGTGCAAAGCCCCCGTGCTACCACTCATACCTTCCAAAAAAAAACTATCGTAGTTAGCATATAAAAACCAACCAAAAAAAACAAAGCCACCATTCCAATCCCATAGACAATACGTCAAAAGAAAGAACCACTAGCGTATACCAAAATTATTTTTCCCTCAGATACTTCTCAACAACCACTTCATTAAATATATTAAATATTTGGTGCATGTAGAGATAAATTGTATGAAGGTATTGAATAAAATTCTCAATTTTTTTGCATGTTCATTTCGTGGATGAGAAAATATCACTAAAGGAATAATAAAATGCAATTCGGGCCACTTAGTATCAGTTGCACTCAATGTAAAAAGAAATTTTGTGCAGCTCGATTGCGTGATCATGTCGGTCAACTTAGAACGACACTTTTTCCAATATGCCATTTATCCCTCGGGAAACAATCAAACCACATTAATTTCTCTTGCATTTTCTTTGTCAAGAAAATACCTAAGCTACTGATGCAACTCTTGAATAGTTGCAAGCGCACTCTCATTAATATTATTTTTCAATTTTTCCCTGTCTATGATGACGCATAATCATATTCAACAGGAATTACTAAAACTAAGGATGGCTTCCAAATATCTCATCAGAATACGTAAGTAGATGCAAACCATATCCATGCATTTCAACATTAAAAATACATGGATGCAACCAAACACCATCACCAGTGGGAAAAAAACTTGGGAAGGCCAGGTCTAGCAACCTCTCAATGTTATATTCATTAACAGGGGATATGCCAATATCTATTCATTTGATTGCGTCGATGCTTCAATAATTTTCACTTTCAATGAATCCCCTTATCTGTTCCATTTCCCTACACTCATTATGCATCCGAGAGAGAAACGATGATGGATGGCAATGCAAACCACCATCCAACAACATTTCAATGTCCTCATCAGCTCTCCTTGTTTTAGTGAGACTAGTATCCACATAGTGCAGCCTTATAGACATATCAGTGAGTTGTTCTGGCAGAGCAGCCACAAAACCCATATCGATTTCAACATCCATGTTATATTTATCCATCTTAATTTTGTATACCAATGCATCCAACACAAATTGCCTTGTCACATATAAATCATAATACTTGGACTCAATAATGTGTCTCCTTACAATCACAAAATTGGGCTGCTCCACACGTCATGGAATTTTCCTCGCAATCAAATATATGCCTTATGGAAAACTAATCATATGCCCACTATATTTATATTTCCCACCTCGGGCATGTGTCACTTGAAATATTAGATTCACTTGCACTATTATCATTTCTTCAACCTATGACAAAAGTCCTAACACCTCAAGCTGCTCACAAGGATCCTTGTTATTAAAGCGACAGAAATGGTGAGCACCCCTTGATCCAGATATTTTACTTCATGGATTCATACAGAATTTCATATAAAAGACTGTATAACCAAGCAACTTAAACACAGGAAAATAAGCAGAAAACATTAGAAAAATTTAGATCAAAGACATAAGATGATTTTATCACAGAATTCACCCACTGTGGGTTACATCTCTAGGCCCTTCCCAATGTGGGGAGGCCTCTTTTCATTAAATGGCAACAAAAATGAATTACAAGAAAAATACAAAAGGACACCTTATACCTCCACGTCTAGTGATGGCCTGAAAATGGAGACCTTGGCTAGAGAAATGGGTTGCACTGTTGAATTCCTGGTGAAAAATCATGTAAAAATAACTATAAACTTGTCTCATTCTGACATTGTCACTTCTAGACCCCAAAGGAGTCTCTCAGCATCAAAAAATATTCCCAAATTAGGGTTTCACCCCTTGAACCACTCAAGGTTTTTCCCTGCTCTGCTCCTCTGTCGGTGGGTCGAATGGCATACAAGTGTAGTTTAAATATATGAGAGCAGCCAGCAATTACAAAGTCTCCACTCATGGTCCAATGGTAAGTGGATAAATTCGGAGGGGGTAGGCATGGGTTCCAACCCCACGACCTCCCCCAAATAGTCGAATGTTGGCGTTTTGTTAAAATCCAGTGGTTTTTTGTTATGGTGGTTTATATTTATGAGGCTACCCATTGGTAATTCAACCCAACCGAATCAAGTGGGTTTGACCCCCACTGGCCTCACTCCATGTTGCAAAATTGTATATGGTTGGGTGGGTCCAGATTCTTTGGTAGCTCAACCCTTATATATCTGTTGTGTTATATGGTTGCAATATGATGGAAAGGGGTGGCGGGGTTTGACCTCCTTCCACCCCTATTTTAATATGGTTGTTGGCAGTGGGTTGGTAGGGCTTGAACACTTGCCAACCTATTTAATATATATATATATATATATATATATATATATATATATATGGGGTTGGCGGGGATGGCAGCCTGCCAACCCAGAAGAATTTTTTTTTAACTTTTATTATATATAGGTCCAACTATTCAAAAAAATTCCACTAAATTTTAAGGGTCACTAGGCGAATTAAATAGGAAACAAATTCACCCTTTCCCACTGCCATATTTCTTCCATTTACCCTTTTCCAATTTTTTTCCTCTTTAGTGACTACCACTTGGCCTAGTTTGACCATAAATTTGACCGGTTATAACTTGAGCATACAAACTCGTATTTGAGTGTCGTTAACACCATTGGAATCAGGGTGACGAGAACTATGATCTGGTCCTAGTTTCACTTCAATCTGGTGATTTTTATTTTTGAGCTATTTCAAGGCCACTTCTATTTCTAGAGCCACCTAAATAATTCCTCGCCTCTAATTAGCTTTTGGGCTGCCAAAATTTTTATCATTCAATTGGCAAGTGAGGTAATTTCTCCCTCGCTTTCTCTTTTTCCATCTATCAAGAATTTCGTGGATGCATTCCCTTGAAACCAATACAAAGGTACTCCACACCTCCTTTTCGTGAAGTCCTAGTCTTCCTGTCAAGAATGATATCCTCAGGTAGCTTTTCCAACTATTCAGGTGAAAAATCGTCCATTGTAGGAACCTGTCCAACCTCCTCGGTGTCCATGATCAAATAAGGCTCATACAGCTTCAATTATTTAACGTTCACCACTGAGTACATCTACATTTATGCTATCAAATTGAGATGAGAATCATTGTCACCAATATTTTCTAATATGGTGAATGGGCCATATCAGATTGGTCTCAACTTCTTTCCTTCCCCTTTCATCCTGTCTTTGTTGATGTGGTGCCACACCCTATCTCCAACCTAGAATTGGTGATCAATCTGGTGCTTGTCATGCCAAGATTATATGAAGCTTGAATTTTCTCCAACTGCTCCTACACTGCCTGGTGAATCATCTAAATCTGTAGAATGAAATTTTGTGCCTTGTCCCTTTCATCTTGCCCACCGTAATATTCATCTCTCCCAAAGACCATGTATAAGGGATCCTTTGGAAAATTTCCAAATCATTTCTTGAACAGTCAGCTCTTAGTGGATGAATCCGTTGCCTAAATGTATGGATGTTGTACAAAAGGAATTTTCTTATCCCACAACTTGGGATGATTTCCACAATAGCCTCATAGTAATTGTACCATTGTGCGGTTGAAAAAATTTGTTTGTATATTAGATTGGAGATGAAATGGCGTGCTCCTCTTCATCTTCGTGTCCATCATTCTCCACAAAGTTGTCCAAAACTCTCCAAGAAAGTGAGAGTCTCGATCAGACACAATGGATGTGGGCAACCGAAAACGGACCCATACAAATTGGAAGAAGATATGAGTAGTATGATCTACAATGACCTGCTTCTTACAAGGCATAAAGACACATTTTTCTAAATCGATCCACAATGACACAAAAATATTCATTACCTCTCTTAGACAAAGGAAAATTGCATACAAAATACATTGACACGCTTTCCCATGGATGACTCGAAACAAGGAGTGGTGTGTAGAGCTCCAATTTTCTATTAGAGGGCTTGCAAACTAAACACAACACACATCCCTTTACATAACGAGTCACAATAATTTTCATGTGAGGCCAATAACAAAACCTCTTTAAATGACACAAAGTTTTTTCTACACCAAAATGACCCAACACAAGAGAGGTATGTGCCTCTCTAATTACATGTATCCTTTCATTGGTGGGAATACAAAGTTTTCCAAGATGGTACAAAAACGTTCCCTACAAATGGTAATTTTCTACCTATGAACCATGAGTCATCTTTGCATAAACCTATTTAAAATATTCATCATCAACATATTGTTCAGAAAAGCTTTCAAAAGATAAAGAATCATTTTGCAAAACTATAGATGCAAAAATAGGAGAGCGAGAAATCATATTTGCCACTTTGTTGTTGGCACCCTTCTTGTATTTTATTACCATGTGGAATTGTTGGAGGAATCCCATCCATCTAAAATGATGTGCTTGTTGAAGCTTGGTTTGTGACTGGAGGTACTGCAAGGGTTGTTGATTTGTGTGAATGATGGTCTCTTTGCCAATCAAATAGTGCTTCCACTTCTTCACGCTTTGAACCAAGGCATACAACTCCTTTTCATATGTGAGATAGTTCACAACAACTTGGGATAATGTCTCTGAATGGTAACATATCAGTTTCCGCTGCTGCATCAACATTGATCCCATGGTTTACCCACTGGCATTTGTCTCGATCTCAAAAGGTTGTTAGAGTTCAGGTAAGGCCAAAACTATCAAAAACTGTATGTTTCTTTCCTCCCCACTAAAAGGTTTGATTCACACTTGTCAATGCATGTAAGGGGGATGAAATGACAGAGAAGTTGGCAATGAACCTTCTCCAGTATTGCACTTCACCTAAAAAGCTACAAACTTTGATAACATTGGTGGGCTTAGGCCACTTTAGAACCACATCAATTTTATAAGGATATATCTTTAATTTCCCACCTCTGATAATGTGACCCAAGAAAACCAAAGATGTCTTACCAAATTCACACTTAGACATTTTGACATATAATTTTTCCTTTTTCAAAACATAAATCACCTTTTAACATGACTCACATGATATTCTCTTGTCCTACTATAAAAAGTAATGTCATCAAGACACACAAGTAAAAAATCATCAAGAAAATGCCTAAAAATGTCATTCATCACCCTCATGAATGTGGCTAAATCATTGCATACTCTGAATGGCATCACTAGCCATTCAAAAATCCCTTTTTTCATCTTGAATGCAGTCTTCCATACATCTTGTTCTGCAATCCTGAATTGATGATAACCATTACACAAGTCCAACTTTGTGAAATAGACAACATTTTTCAATTGATCTACTAAATAATCAATGTGAGGGAGAGGGTACCGATTGTTCACCATTATTTTGTTGAGTGGTCTATATTCCACACACATCCTCCATGTGCCATCCTTCTTTGGCACCAACACAAGAGATGAGCCGCATGGATAAGAACTTAGTCTTATGACCCCTTGGTTCAGCAATTCCTGCACTTGTTTCTTTATCTCCTCCATCTCAATGGTTGTCAACCTGTACATACCAATGTTGAGTAAATCATCACCCTGTTGCAAGTGAATCTCATGTTGGATCTCTTACTTTCGAGGCAGCCCACTTAGTTCCTAAAAATTCTCAGCATAGTTAGAAACAATTTTATACAATTCCTTCTTATGAGTGGGATCACAACCTTGGAAAGCTTCAGATGTCTCTACATATTTTTCTCTCACGACCATGAGCATGCACCCTATGATATAATTCACCAACCTCTTCATCTGACCTGAACTTAAAAGACTGGCACTAATTTTGGCATGATGAGATCTAACAATGTATTCCACTTCATCAATATGGATTCCCCAATACCATGCTACATATATCTAGAGGTACAACATCAATATCAACCTCATCTACTAGTTTAGACACAATCACAAATCCAACTCTACATTGCTTGGTTACATGTAATTTTCATTTATCACACCCCCAACCAAGAGGGTAAGGTTTCTGAAATAAAGTTTACTTGTGAGCCCAGATCAAACAAGGTTTCCACTTTAGTATGTTTCGTTATGACTCTAATGTGGAACAATTCAGTCCTCTTTCATTCTCTAACAAGAGACTCATTTGAATAGCTTGTACTTGCATGTACTTCAGAATTTTCATGAGCCTGAAGAGAAAGGTTACCTTGTATTCCAACTGTTGTGATATGTGTCTCGTCACCGGAATTGGATCCAAGGTCTTGTTGTACGATTGCCACCATCTTTTGTTTTTTATTTCCACCAAATATATTTGGTTTCAACTCTGGATGAAACTTCCAAAAATGTTCATCATCATGGCCTTCCTTCTTGCAATGTGTGCAAGACGACTTTACTCCTTCCTCCTTCTTGGTTGTATCTTCCTTCTTGTCCTTTCCCTTTCCTTTTCCTTTTAACTTGCTATTATGAGGTTTGAATGATGATTTATTTGGTTGCTCTTCTTTGTCATTATTTCCCTTTCTTTCAAGGTGAATGGCCTTCACACTGGTTGCATCAATAGTAGTAGGCTCAAATAACAACATAAAATTCCTGATGTAACTATGTAAAGCACCAATATACTTTGTTTCACTTTTTGGTGAATCAAGTGGAATGTTCAAATTAAAATCTTGTTTCCTAAACTCTTCTGTGAATATTTGTACATTTTGACCCTTTCCTTGTCTCAAATATTTCCATTCCATTAAATCCTTTTTTCGACAACCCAAAAGATAAAACTGATATTTTAATGTAGAAACCAAATTGGACCAAGAAGAAAGGAGATTACCCAAGTCTTTTTTTCCTTTCTTCAACTTGACCTCCCACTAAACAAGAGCGGTGCCACTCAACTGAAGAGATTTTAATTGGATCTTGACCTTGTCCTCCTTGATCTACTAAATCTGGCAATAAAACTTCATATGTCTAATCCAATTCTTTATTTTTTGCATTACATTCTCCATTATATGTGGGAAAATCAAAATTTTCTTCTAGATTTAAAAATGGCTTCTTATATGTATTTTTATGGTGCCTGTTAGATTGATGAGAAGAGGAAGAAGAAGAAATTTCACTATTAGATGGAGAGGGAGGAGGCTCTTATCCTCCACCTCCATGGTGTATTGACTCATGGTCATCGGGATCTTTCTTCTCATGCTTGATTGTTTTCTCATAATCTGCAAATAGCTTGTCAACTTTCTCTGCCATGGTGAAGAATATCTTGTCATAATTTCGCTCTTCTTCCACTCATGCATCCTAATCTACCATGTTCCCTCTTCATGGTGCACACCCCACTTTAGGATCAAAGGATTTGATTTTTCCTTCACCTCTTTGGAGCTTGTTCCTGGTTAGAATTCACTCATGCAACTTGCATCAAGAAAACCTGCTCTAATACCAAACTTGATCTAGATATTTTACTGCATCGATGCATACAGAATTGCATATAAAAGAGTGTATAACCAAGTAACTTAAACACATTAAAAGAAGTGAAAAACATCAGAAAACATGATATCAAAGACACAAGATGATTTTATTTCGTATTTCACCCATTGTGGGCTATGTCTCTGGGTCCTGCTCAATGTGGGGAAGCCTCTTTTCATTAAATGGAAACAAAAATTAATTACAAGAAAATTACAAAAATGACACCTTATACATCCACTTCTGGTGATGGCCTAAAAATGGAGACCCCGGTAGGAGAAACGGGATGCACAGTTGGATTCCTAGCAAAAAATTGTGTAAAAATGACTATAAACTTGTCATGATCTCACACTATCACTTCTAAAACCCAAAGGAATCTCTGAGCATCAAACAATATTCCTAGTTCAGGGTTTCGCCCCCTGAACTGCTCAAGGTTCTGCCCTATGTTATTTTTTGGGTAGCATCAGATGTGCTTTAGCTCTGAAATTTTGTGGTGAGGCTAGAAAACATGAGATCTCCAAGACCCAAAAATAGTTTGGAGAAATTCCACCTGGAATGAAAGTTATTCAAAATAATTAATAATTTTTTAATGATCCCTAAGTTAAAACTTAGGAAATTAAAATAATTAAAGTGAATTAATATAAATACGGGTGAGAAGCTTCTAAGAGACGAGGATCAAGTTTGTTTTAATCTTAGACATTGATTAGATATTTGATCATGGTCATTGATATCTCAACAAGAAAATTATAAATAAAGACTTGAGGGATAGTTGGAAATAAGTCGGGAAAATACTTAGTAACCCGAGGGAAGTCGATACTCTAGGAGAAGAGTTAGATTTCAGAGGGATAGTTTCAAGGTGAATGAAGAGGAGGGTATCAACAGTAGTCAGAGACAGAGGAGAAGGGACGTAGAGCAGCAGAGAGACAACACATAGGGACAACGCAGAGAGGCATTGCAGCAGAGGACATAGTCCTCACGCATAATAGGATGTAGAGGTGACGCAGTGGAGGTTGGAGGGTATCTAGGGTGTCATAATTTCTCTATTGACTGGAGGAAAACTATCTCAGGTGTTTTCAAAAAAAATTCTCCATGATTCTGCAAATCATTCCTTCTAAATATATTGTTGTTGAAGAATAATATATAAACCCTCATATGATTCATTGGTTTTCCCACATTGGGTTTTTTCGGGGATAATTGTCCAAAAAAAATTGTGTTGATGTGATTGATTCTTGTGCTTGCATTTCACTTTTATTTTCTCTATGTAATTATGTGATAAATTCCATAGAATTTATTTCATTGTTAACTAAAGGGCTTTTGTAAATAACTTATTTTGGAAATAAGTAGGAGAAATAAATCAGTTATGGCAATAGAATATCAAGTTAGAAATTTTCACATGGTATTAGATCAGAGATTAGGCAACAGGGTTGGAGATTCTGCAATTAGTTATGGTCTTGATGTTTCTGGAGTAGCAATTTGAAGGGACTCACACAGTTCTCTCGGGAAAGAGGAAAGCACAAAAGATACGATGGATCACGACATTTTTTTGTTGGCTTCCAGATTGGAGGAATAAGTCACTTGCTTATTAGGCTCTACTTCCTCTGAGGTTTGGTATATTGATAGTGGGGCTTCTGCGCACATGACGGGAATACGAGAATGTTTCTCGAGCTACCAAGAAGAAAAGATGAACTTCCAAATCACCATGGGAAATAAAGCTAAATTTACTCTTGTTGGAAGAGATACTATAGTTTTTCAAACATAAGCAAGAGATTGGCTTTGGGTTACCAATGTGTTGCATGTGCCTGGATTGGGGATCGACTTGCTCTTTGTATCTTAGATACAAAATAAGGGATATGATGTATAATTCACTGGGAATAAGGTATATGTAAAACACTCGAGTTGGAAGAAGAAGGCCCAAATTGGAGTCAGAAACAACAGATTGTATAAGTTGCAGCTAGAATCTCCAATGGCACTGATAGGAAACAATGATAAAAAAGAATTGAATGAACTACGGCACAGAATGATATGTAACTCACACCATGGGGCTCTAAGGATTCTCAGAGAAACTTTCATAGGAGTTCTGGAGTTAAGCACCAAATGAGATGATGTCTGTAGAGGGTGCGTACTAGGAAAGTATGCCAAAGCAGCTTATTAGAGAAGTAACAATAGGGAAACGAGTGTTTTGGGATCAATACACTCAGATATCTGTAGAAAAAAGTCCACAAAGGGTATTAGTGGTTTTGAATGCTTTGTCACCTTCATTGACGACCATTCCAGGGAGACTTGGATCTACTTTCTAAAGACCAAGGTTAAGGTCTTTGATCGATTCAAAGAGTTTAAGGCTCTGGTTGAGAATCTGATAGGGAAGAAGATAAAATTATTGCATTCATAAAATGGTGTAGAATATATTGATAAAGACTTCAATGAGTTATGTGCAAGGGAAGGCATCAAAAGAGAATGTACCACTCCGTATAACCCGAAGTAGAATGGGGTTGTAGAGAGGAAAAACATAACTATTGTGGAAGCAGCGAGAGAAATGTTGTATGATCAAGATATGCCCAAATTTCTATGGGTAGAAGCATGCAACATAGTTGTGTATTTTCAGAACAAGATTCCTCACAACGCACTAGGTAAGATTACACCAGATAGTGTCTTCATTGGAAGAAAGCCAAAAGTGACTCAATTCAGGCTCTTTGGGATTTTGGCATACTGCCATGTACCCGAATAAAAGAGAAAGAAGTTGAATCAGACTGCGGAAAAAGGATATCTGGTGGGATATAGAGAGAATGCTAAGGCATATAGAATCTACATTTCTGGAAGTAGGAAATTCATAGTACAATGAGATATAAAGTTTGTGGAGGACAGAGCTTATAGGAAATCCTGAGAAATTCCTTCCGAAAAGAAGTCATAGGATGATCCATTGGTCCAGCCACTTCAACCAGCTGAAACCAGCACTAGTGCTTCTCCAAGGCATAATAATCGATAAGTATCACCATAAGAAGATTCACGGGAGGAGGAGCAAGAAGATCCACCCACTATTAGTGGAAGAACAAGCTGATAATTATGATAGATACTAAGGGACGTAGAGAAGTTCATTGGAGCTCCTAGAACCAAGAAAAGGTAGTGCAGACAACCAAACACATACCAAGCTTTGGTGGCCTAGGTTGGAGAACCATCTAGTTTTCAGGAGGCAGTTTAGCATCAAGTGTGGGTAGATGATATGGTGGAGGAATACAACTCCACAATGACCAATGATTTCTGGGAAGTGGTACCTAGACCTTAGTATACATCAGTTGTAGGTTTGAGATGGATCTACAAGATCAAGTATGTTGTAGATGGCAATGTGGAAAAAGAAAAAGTCAGGCTCCTCGCTAAGTGGTATACTTAAAAGGAAGGGATAGAATACAAAGAAACCTTCGCCCCAGTAGCCACGTATACTTCTATCATATCCATGATATCCCTTGTAGCACAAATGGGATGGGAGATTCACCAGATGGAAGTCAAGAATGATTTCTTGAATGGGGTGATAGAAGAAGAAGTATACATTAAACAACCATAGGGCTTTCAGACAAATGAGAAGAAAACTCATGTATGCAGGCTAAAGAAATATTTGTATGGGCTTAAACAAGCACCTAGAGCATGGTACGGTCGAATTGATGGTTACCTGCAGAAAATGGGATTCGTCAAGAGTGACGCAAATCCTAACCTTTACTATTTGACAGTAGAGAATGAGCCTCTAATTCTAGTATTATAGGTAGATGACCTATTCCTGACAGGTTCATCTAGGCTCATCAAGGATTGCAAGGAAATCCTAGCTACAAAATTCAACATGAAGGATTTGGGACTGATGCATTATTTTCTAGGGTTGGAAGTTTCACAGCAAAAGGGTGAAATCTTCCTTGGACAAGGGAGATATGCTACAAAAATTCTAAAGAAGTTCAGGATGCATGATTGTAGGCCCATGGCTACCCTAATGATTACCAAATAGAAGAATATTGATGCATCTAAAGATAAAGAAGTAGATCCCACATTCTACAGACAGCTCATAGGATCCTTGATGTATTTGGTCAACACCAGGTCAGACATTTGTTACGCAATCAACACCCTCAGTCAGATCCTGGTGGAACCCAAGAGGGTGCACTCGGAAACAACCAAGAATGTTCTTCGACATAAATGAGGAATAGTAGATCATGGATTAAATTACACCTGAGGCAATGATATCAGGCTGAGTCGGTTCACTTATGTAGATTGGGTTGGCAGTTCAGTAGATCAGAAAAGTACCACTAGGTATTGTTTTAACATTGGATCAGGAATGACCTCCTGGTGTAGTAGGAAACAGAAGTCTGTATCACTGAGCTCAGCTGAAGTGGAATATATGGCAGCCATAACAACATCATGTGAAGCCATATGGCTTAGAAATTTTCTTGTGAATCTATTCAAGAGAAGGATGGAAGAGACCATCATTTTATGTGATAATCAGAGTTGCATAAAGGTCTCTGAGAATCTGGTTTTTCATGATTGGTCAAATAAAATTGACATTAGGTGTCATTTTATTAGATATTATGTCCAACGGGGTGTAGTACAGTTATAGTACGCTTCGATAGGAGAACATGTGGTAGATATCTTCACGAAGACTCTAGGAAGAACAAAGTTTGTTTATTTCAGGGAGAAGTTGGGGATGATCAATAGGAGAGATGGATAGTGTAGTACTTAAGAGGGAGTTGTAGTACAGATGTAGCAATGACAACAACGGTGTCATGGGAATCAGTACAATGGCAGAAATAACACAGTAAATGAAGGGCATCATACTGAGCATCAACATCACAAAGGACCAATGACATGGATCAGGGTGATGCTTCTTGTAGGAAGTATTGCTAGAGCACATTCCTCGCTAAGAGGGAGCGTTGATTTTTGGGTAGCATCGGATGTGCTCTAGCTCCAAAATTTTGTGGAGGGGTTAGAATACATGAGATATCCAAGACCCATAAATGGTTTGGATAAATTCTTCATGGAATGAATGTTATTCAAAATAATTAATTATTTTTTAATGATCCCTAAGTTAAAACTTAGGAAATTAAAATAGTTAAAGTGAATTAATATAAATATGGGTGAGAAGCTTCTAAGAGATGAGGATCAAGCCTATTTCAATCTTAGTTGTTGATTACATATTTGATCACAACCATTGATATCTCAATAGGAAAATTATAAATGAGGACTTGAGGAATAGTTGGAGATAAGCCGGGAAAATACTCAGTAACTCGAGGGAAGACGATTCTCTAGGAGAAGAATTCGATTTCAGAGGGAGAGTTGCAGGGTGAAGGAAGAGGAGGGTATTAGTAGTAGTCAGAGGTGGAGGAGGAGGGATGCAAAGCAACAGAGAGACAACGCAAAGGGACGGCACAGAGAGGGAGCCCAGCAGAGGACGCAGTCCTCACGCGGAAGAGGGTTCACAGGTGACACAGTGGAGGCTGGAGAATATTTGGGGTGTCATAATTTCTCCAATGACTGGAGGAAAACCATATCAAGTGTTTTCACAAATTTTTATCCATGATTCTGCAAATCATTCCTTGTAAATAGATTGTTGCTGAAGACAAATATATAAACCCTCATCTGTTGCACTGGTTTTCCCGCATTGGGTTTTTCCAGAGAAAATTGTCCAAAAACAACTGTGTTGATGTGATTAATTATTGTGCTTTCATTTCAATGTTCTTTTCTCTGTGTAATCATGTGATAACTTCCATAGAATTTATGTCATTGTTTATTGAAGGGCTTTTGTAAATAACTTATTGTGGAAATAAGTAGGAGAAAAAAATCAGTTATTGCAGTATAATTTCAAGTTAGAAATTTGCACACCCTACTCCTCTCCCCCGCTAGTTGGTCAAATGGCACACAAGTCCAGTTTAAATATATGAGAGTGGGAAAAAATTACACAGTCGTCACTTGTGGTCCATTGGAAAGTGGATAAATTTGGAGGGGGCAAGCCCAGGTTCCAACCCCACAGCCTCCCCCAAATAGTCGGTTGTTGGAGTTTTGTTAAATTTTGGTGGTTGTTTGTTATGGTGACTTATATTTATGAGGCTTCCCATTTCTAGGTCGGCCCAATCGGTTCAGGCGGGTTCGACCCACATCGGCCTCCCTCCATGTGGTGACATTATATATGGTTTGGTGGGCCCATATTCTCTAGTGGCTCGACCCTTATATATTTGTTGTGTTATATGGTTTCAATACAATGGAACAGGGTGGTGGCGTTTGACTGTCTGCCACCCCTATTTTAATATGGTTGTTGGCAGTAGGTTGATGGGGCTTGACCACCCGCAAACATATACATACATACATACATACATATATATATATATATATATATATATATATATATATATATATATATATATATATATATATATATATATATATATATATATATATGTATGTGGCCGTGTCGGGGGTCACAGTGGCGCCACCGAACTCAGGCGAAGAATATTTTTATTATATATAGGCCCAACTGTTCAAAAAAATTCTGCCAAATTTTAAAGTTCACTGAGTAAATTAAAGAGGAAATAAATTTTCCCTTTCTAACTGTTAGATTTCGTGCATCGACCCTTTTCCAAATTGTTGCCTCATTAGTGACTACCATTTGGGCTAGTTTGACCATAACTTCGATCGTCTGTAACTTGAACATACGAACTCGGATTTGAGTGTCGTTCACACTGTTGGGATCAGGGCATTGAGCACTAAGGTCTGGTCCTGGTTTCACTTTAATATGATGAGTTTTATTTTTGAGCTACTTCAAGGCCACTTGTATTTCTGGCTCCACCCAGATCACCCCTCTCACTCTTACACATTTTACAAATGGGTCCTTATGCCATCTTACAACATGTATACAAGGATATGGTTCATTACAGACTCTGCACATTTCCACAACATACAAGGTATCAATACTATAATGGAACTTTTTATGTGCCCTAATGATCTCCCTGGTAAAATCATGTCGATCAGTACCACTCTCTCTGCAAAACACAAACCGAGATTCAGGATGATCTGAAAAAACCTCCTAGGTTTGAGCATTGGATTGAACATTTCTTTCCATAAATTAATGGGAATGCATTCTATTATCACCAAATTGATCTTGATTTGTTTCTCATCAATCAAATCAATGTAACTCTTTCAAACCACTTCTAATTGAAGATTAGCCTCTTCAGTTTGAGAGGGCTCTCTCAAAGGGGGTTTATGATTTTGAATAAAGATAATACTAGATGGCTAACTCTAAGAAATGTAACTTGATTTTGTATGATTTCAGGTTGAAAAATGAAGGCTTGCTACCATTGGGCTATGGAGTCAACATCAATACTTTTAGTGACAGTGGTTCTTCACATGGAAGCTAAGGCAGATAAAGGTTTTTAACAAAGATAATTCATACACATAACATAGGAAAAAACAATAATTTCACCCCTAAAGGAAGTCAAAGCATAGTATTATGAATTCTGATTAATTAGAGATAAAATATACTACAAGTGATTAAACATAAAGATACAAATCAATAACACATCAAAAACCTCATGAGAATCTCAGGTCTGGAAGTAGAATGTCACTTTGTATTACTGATAATGGGTAAAACATATAAGCAACAACTTGGTGCAATATTCTCCAACCCTTTGCTCTTCAATGTTTAGTCTATAAATAGACATTCTTTACAATCTAGATGATCTGCCCAGCTAGCTAAATCCTCGAATTCTACTCTGACACCTATCATAACTAAAACCACTAACTTGAAACAGAAAAATGACAGTTATGCTTTAAAGAAAACAAAATCCTAAAAGGACTCTATCTCCTATTTATTACATTCGTTTATCCTATCTGTGAAACAGTTACATAATAAATGCCACATGCTTGAATGAAAAATCACCATAATTCACCACCACTTTAAATATTCGAAACACCCCTAAATCTGTGGAACATAATCCTACTTTTTAGGGATGGATGAACTTCACTTTAAAAGTTGTTTTGATTGATAATTTGGCTATGTGGCACTCCTTTTGAGCCATGAATATCTGGTGGTATGGTCCACTCACATGTTGGAGGTCTCCATCTGGAAAATGTGCTATTGAGATGCTCAAAATTCTTCAAAAAGCTCCTCGCTACGAAACAAGGAAGTTTAGGCAGTTTCGTAGTGAGTTTTAGTAGCGTATGAAAAATTGCTTTTCCATCTATCTCTTTGACTCCTTTGCTATTCCAACACCTTTATTATGACAAGACACCTTGCAAACAATAAATATCCCTTCATAAAACTTGACAAAACTGAGTTTTAAGGAAAAAATGCACCTACAGGAATTTTTGTAGCGTATTTCTAGCCTCAAGCCCGAGGTACACTACGAAATTGTCCAAAAAACCAAAAATTTTTGTTTTCAATATTGTCTTCAAAAATTGTTCTCCAGCTGCAAAATTTGGGTTCTCCACATGTTATGAACCTCATAAAACATATTCCAACTCAAATTTTTACTCCAGTGGTGTTTCATCTTCATTTATGATCAATTGGATAATGGGTTCTTCTACGACTTTCATCTTCAGCCCTTTCTTTTCTAACTCCACTTGAATAAAATCTAGCTGCTCTTGAAGGTCTTCCACTTGGTCTTTTAATGCTCTATTTTGGATTGTAAGTGCAAGTTCATCCTCCTAACATGTTTAACCTCCCCTCTTAGTGATTGAGCCCATCTTATCAACTTTTTTGTATTGTCCAAGGTTTTTTAAATGCTTGTGACTTGTTCCTCCCATATTTTCCTCATTTGTTCAAATTGAACCTTCTCAGCTCTATGTTTCTTTGCCTCTTGCTTCAAAACTAATATTTCTTTACCTCCTTCAACTGCTCTTTAAGGGCTTCAATTTTTTATTTTTCAATAATTTTCTCTTTACCCTTTCTTTGCTTGATAACCAGTTCCTCTTTTGTTTGTGAATACAAATCTATGATGCTTGTTGGTTGGGAAGCTTCATTGATTTTCTCAGTCTATTTGCTTTCCATGACCTTCCTTGCATATATGGTCATTTCCTTCCTAGGTCAAAAAATGAAACCATCTTCATCACCTGGGAAATCCAGTTTTTTAGCAGTCTTACCTTTCTTTAGCTTTCTTCATCCATATTCAATGTCGTCAGCTTGCACAATTAGTGACTCTTCTATTTCAATTGCATGCAGGATATCCTCTAAATTTCCTTTAGCCAATGTCTGGCTTCTAGTGACTCTCTTGTGCCTTGTTTGTTGGTTGTCTGCTTCTGTTTTACAGGTGTTATTTGAGGTATATCACTCTCTTTCAAAGGTTGTGTTCTCATGTCCACTGGCTCTGTTGGAGGTGATCTATCTTCTTCTTCAACTTCCTCTGCCACATCTGGTGATGAAGTAGTTCTAGGTTTGGAGGCTTTCTTAGGAGTAACCACATCAATTTCATAGCCACTCATGAACAAGAAGGAAGACCAATCTCTGTCTAACCTCCTCAATTCCTCTAACACTAACAAATTAATTAAACCATGATGAAAAAGAGAAGTTTCACTTCTCTATGTCTTTATTTGAACCTTATCTAACATTTCCCCTAGACTTTTGTATAAATAAAAAGGCAAGTCAAGTGACCTCTTACCCACAAAATGCAGAAGAATTCTGAGATGATAGGAGTAGACCATGTGAAACCTTCCTTCACAGGTAAATTACTTTTGAATGATTATCAATAGCTTTGCATAATTCTCCTTCATGAAGCTCCTAGGGATAGCATTTGTCAGATCGATTTCACTGTGTTCTTGCTTGATGAACTCTTTGCAATCCTGCATTGTGAATTTGATACCTTTAAACCACTCTTCCCCTCCTCTAGGGATTCTTGTACCTGATGAGATGCTCTCTGGTGCCACTATAAGGTTCAGAATTCCAAATTTTTAAGTTGTTCCTGTGAAGCTGGTGGCAAAATCCTTTGAAACCTGTAAATGAAAGCCCTGCAACCTCTGACAGAATTGCAAGCAACCAGTTCTTCTGAAAACCTCCATGGAAGTAGGGTCTTCATTGAGTAAATTCATATCCATGGGCTCATACCTGTGACAATGGCCACCCTTAATTTTTTTTCTTCTTGTAGCCATGGATGTCTTATAGTCTTCACAGCCTCGCTTGCTTGATGACACCTGTAGAATTCGAACTTGCCAACCACCTGCTTGGCTCGATGAAGCAGCTCTCCAGAAATCGACTTACATGTAAGGATAAAGCACAATATGACAAAAGGCTAATTGAGGTAAGGTTTTATGGTTTAACTGACAGCTCAAGATTCAATCATGACACATACAAGCCCAAAAAATGTAATGGTGACATCAAAACACAACTATGTACATTTGAATTTATCATAACAAACTTGAATGACCTCCACCCTAACTCCTCTAATCATAAAATGACACCTCATACAAATCTGACAAGACAGGTTGAAAAAAAGATTTTCATAGCGAAATTAATTAAGCCTCTGACAGATTCACTACAAAACTATTAGGCAGTTTCGTGGCGAAATCTGTTGTTTTCCTGTGTAAAACACTACAAAAATTTGAAAAACTAACAGAATGCGCCCTTTTGATTTTGAATGCATGGGGAATGACAAATGACACCATATGTGATTGATTTGACATGAAATGGCATAAATGAAGGTGATCCTGAAACTTAGGATAGGCTAAAAATGTAAAAACGTTTCCTATACCACATTTAAATGGCTTAGGATACCTTATCCATTTAGTGAGTGACTTATATGACCCTATCAAGAAATGTTTCACAATTTAATGAGTGATACCAAATTCTTCTATTTTCTTGCATTTTGGTCTATTATGCTCGCATAAACTTAAAATCATAATTCCAAAATGAAACATATAAAAAATGAAAACTTACTAACTTTTTGAGAGAAAACACATACATTTTCTAGCCCAGCACGCCCACCCAACTGAACCTAACGAGCCGACAAAGGTTTCCTTTTTTCTAAATTTACTTCTCGAACAGTGTCCATTCTAATATTGCTCTACAATAAAATAAAACAAAAATTATTAAAATATGAATCTAAAAATTCCCAAACACATATTCAAATGCACAAATCCCAGCAAAATAAATTCAGTTGCATGACCTATCATGTTTGACTAGAGGGAATCTCCATAGACTCTCTCTGAATAGCAACAATGATTTCACTTCTGAAATTCCCACCTCGCTGTCGTAAATTATCAATCATCCCAGTAAGAATAATACAATCATAAAAAACCTAAGATGGTTGAAACCATCTCAATGAACGCACAAACTCTATTTTCTTTCCCGCTCTATCTCTCCACTAATATTCCTTACAACATTGCTCAGCACAAACCAATGAAAAAACAAAAAACATAGAACAATCAATATATTTCATTGACATGTAAAAATCATATGAAACAAAAGACTACTTGACCCACTTTTTCTATTCCAGGACACCCAACATGAACAGAATCCAGTAGAGTCGCGATATTCACTATATAGTTTTTGGAACGAATGTCTGACCCCACATTTCCAGAATACTAGCTGAAATTCCCTGTCGTGTCATCCACCACATTTTTACCACCAATAAAACTCATTTTTCAAACCACTCACCCCCACGAATGTGCCCATGTTCCAATAGTCCATTTCTTTTGTTCTCTACAGAGGAACCTTCGTTCTCACCTGCACCAACACTTTCTTTGTAAAAACAACATTGGAAAAAAAAACACAATGGTAAGAAATTTTCACTTCCCCAGAAAAATGTAAACATGTTCAAAATCTGTGCAAAGGATAAATTTCAAGCAAATAGTATTCCCATCATACTACTAATATTCTCATATGTACCATTGCCCACTCAATAATGTTGATGAATTATTAATGCTCTTTTCTTTTCCTGGTACGTGACTCTTCTACACACATTTATTGCATCCTTGTTATATCGATACCATTGCCTATGATATCCATTCTCTCTCTCACGTGAAATAGGAGACCAAGCTCCTTTCGAACCACGATTTTTTGTTCCTTCAACTGGAATTCCCACACCAAATTTCAACTCAATTTTAATTTTTCTTTTCAATATTCTTTCCCATCCCACATGCTCAACAAGTATAACCATTTAAGCATAGACACTTTACAAAAGAAATAAAATTCAATACTAAATAAAATTTGAATACTTACAATCATCCTAGCATATTACAAATACGTTCATATATATAAACAACATCTTTCTCTCTTCAAAAGACACAAAACCACCACTTTCACAGTCTTATATAAGAAATAAGGAATCACTCTACAAAATCCATAGATACACAACACAAAAAATAACACTCAAGCACCATGCCACGGTCCCATATTCGGGGTCACCTCTCTCCTCACTCCCTCCCTTGTTATTCCTCCTCACCCCTCTAGCCCTTTGACTTGCTTCTGCATAGTCAAGGTTAGCTCTCTCCTCCTCCCGTTATTCCTCCCCACCTATCCCGACCTCCAACCTCTGTTGGAATATTCAAGGTCGGATCTATCCTCCCTCAGCTATTCTTCCCCACCAATCCCATCCTCCAACTTCATTAAACATATTCGAGGTTGGATCTCTCCTCCCCCCACTATTCCTCCCCACTTGACACGACCTCCGACCTCAGGTTCATAGGTTGACTTCACACCCACCTAATTTCTAAAAAACACTGAGCTTGCCACCCCAACAACCATCCAAGCATTGCTTCGTGTGTCATCCTTTTCAGACCAAGGACCACCCTTTCCATCACACCAACTGACTATAAATCTCCATGCATATCATTCTTTCTTACCAAGGACCACCCTCTCCCGTCACTCCGACCAACTAGCATTTTACACATGTACCATCCTTACTAACCAGCGATGACCCTCTGTCAGCACACCAACCAACCACCAATTGGCACACATATCGTCCTTTTTATGAAAATAAACAACCCTCATCTGTCACACCAACCAAATAACGCTCAACATATGTAGGGTTTACCTCTCGGGGGAGTTGCAATCTAAACCCAATCTACATTATAAATCCATATTGTTTCTCTCTCAGACGCTTCCAACTCACTTTATTCCTTCACCATCAATCGAAAAAGGGGTTCCTTCCATTCCATGCTGAATAAATTATATGAAATCCCTCGTCCCCGCCCTCAAAATAGGTCTCACCTCTACATCCACCATGTCTATTTTCTTTCCTCATCCATGGCTCTGCATAAGATGTTCCCAAACCCACACCCCTTCTTCATTCCAACAGGTTTCATTATTTCATACGTTCTATGGTGCTACCCCTCCTGAGATTTTTCCCTACAATCCTTAATATATTTTGTCCCATTATTCTTTTTTCCAACTCAGAGGGGGAATTCAAGGCATGCCAGCTCTGATGCTCCGACGCTCATTCTTCCCTACGAGTTTGGCTTTAATTCCTGAAGGGGTTACACTTCTCCATGCACAGGTTTTTCCTAGCTCCACCATTATGGGGCCTGCAAGTAGCATCATGTTGCTTTGCAGAACCTTCCGCTCCCTAGCCCCCAGGACAAAGAAGCTAGCAATAGATACCCAACCTCTTGAAAATAGAAGGCTAGCAAATCCTTCCTTCAATCACCTCGAGGAACCATCACAGGAAAAAGAAGAAATAAATTCATCAACATGCACATCATCCCCTCTCTACCCCAAAAGCGAAAACATCAATAGCCAAGAAGAATAGCCAGACCCCTCCCACATATGCAGTCTACATCTAACCTTTCACTTTAATAAATGGGTCTCTGAGACCTATTTATTCAATTATCTATTCCTTTTCACTAAAGTTATATTTTTTAAAAGAAATGGCGTTGAGCTAAGACTTACCAATTTAACTTTACTTATGTTCTCATGATTTGTAGTCGTTCATTGTTCAGCTAGTTCCACATTCTTCCACCAGGAAACAAACTTCACACGCATACTATTTCAAAAAAAATGTTTGGTAAATTTATCATTGATACTTATTTCATCGTTTTGCTTCAAAATTGTAAAAACATCTGTTGCAATCAGAAATTTTTTCTTTTAAAATATCCATAACCAATATACAACACAAACAAAATAATGAAAAAAACATAATATAAATACATTTTATATTATATAAAAAAAGACTCCACACAATCCACTGATGCCTCGCAAAAAATTATCATTTAACTGCATTCTCTGACCTGCAAAACTACAAACCAATACAACTAATGTCCAAAAATGATTATGGAAATTTCACATGGATATGTTTCCACCAAAAAACTCCAAATTCATATCTGAGTCACCTTGAAAACATCTCCAAAATTAAACAAACATGACATATGAAAAAATACCATACAAAAACTCCATCGAGCCTCAAATACTAATTGAGACTATCTAGAGACAGCAGTGGAATATCCCCAATTGAATATGTATTTGGCGAAACCGAGAAAACATTTCCATTTTCAATAACATCGTTCAAACCTTCAACCAAATCCACACAGAACCCGAATATTTCTAATAGTGAGAGAGAACCTGCAATTGTTGGTCTGCACATTCTAGTCACCATATCATATACCTTTAGTTGCACTTCCATACAACCCAAAATAAGTACTTTTCCTTAACTACACGAAAAGGTACGTAGTCTTCGCATTTACTATTTATATCCATTGACATAATATCAGGTAATTTCCAACTGAGCCCCCACTCATCTTCAAAATAAAATAAGCTTCTATCAATTGAAACTTGGTCAAACTCAAAAGTTTCAACCTCTTCAAGTGACCAAACAGACATTGAACCATTGTTCACAAGACAAACTGGTTGGTTCCCATGCAACCAAAATGTAATACACCATATGTCATGGATAGGAACAAATTAAAAACCCCATTGATTTATTATAACATCCAACCAATATACTGTGTAGCCTTAGAAAGTGTACTCTTCATCATCATTGTCTAAATACAGCAAGAATAGCTTCCCTTTGTGAAAGATAGACTCCTTTTGGGCCATTACTCCACCAAAAAGAGGTTACATCCTTTTGTATACCATGTCCACACATATGCAAATAAAAAAATGTCATTCCATGTTTTTTCACACATGTTTCAACACAACCCAATCATACTTTAGTGAATTAAATTTCTCGAACAAAGAGAAGAATCCCCAATCTCCTACAGTCACGCTCCCAAGATTTCTATAGGTCTTCATAAAAGGGTTTACTATGAAGTAATTCTTTGAATGCAAATATCCTCCACACCCAGTGAATAGAGCCTTCGATTCGACTGTACATTGAATTATGTACCTAGAGTCTAGGAAAAGGAAAGACCAACCTACAGATACGTCCTTTGTCATTAAGGTAAGATCCGAAAAATCAGGCAACTTCCATACAAGATGAAAAATAAATAAATCCAAATTCTTTGTCACTACATCCATTGAAAGAAGTAATAAAAGTTGGGTTTTCCAACATAATATTACATTCTTTAAAAACTAGAGGAAATTTTATGAGCACAAATAGAGGAAGCCAACGAAATACAAGCACAAGAATCTCAAATGGAAAAAACTCCCCGATACTTGAATCCATTGGGAAATCAACAAATTTCTAAAACCAAACCAAATATTTCACATCATATTTCTAAGGATAAAATCCCTAAAAAAAATAATCCTATCAAACGTGCAAATTATCAAATATAAAATGGTACAAAACATCCTTCACAAAAAAATTCAAAATAATTTCAAAAATTACTAACACTGTTGAAAAACCAAACCCTTTTCATTTTAAAACAAAATTTCAACCAAAAACCCTTCGCAAACAACATAAACCAAAAGAAACAAACAAAAAATGGAAAATGATTTTTCCACAATACCCAAAACACTACACGTCGGGGTCGGGCTCCCCTCTAACTCACTTCTATCCAACACCATTCTGACCTCTGACTACCCAACCATCATGAGCTCAACCACCACTATCATTATTTTCTTTTTCCAATCTTCATTCCAACAGCCACATTTTGTTACTTCCATCTTCTCAAACATCAAAAATACCATATTAAAAAACCAAAAAATACACAATGCAAAGTTTTGTTTAAAAAACACAATTTTCGTCAAAATAACATGATATAAAAAATTATCACTTCATTTTTTTCCCAATTTCCTTGCCACTAACTAGTTTCTCATACTTGCATCATCTCAAACATCCACACCACCCTATTAAATAACCTAAAAAATATACTATGAAAACTTTTTTTTTTAAAACATATTTTCTTGAAAATAACATCATATAAAAAAAGCATCCATTCTTCTTTAAAAATATTTTATTTTTGAAAACAACTCCTTTTTAATACATTTACAAATATTTTTCCAATCTTTAAAAAAAATAGCTTTTCTTATTTTTTAACGTCTTCTCAAGTAACAATGTTGCAAAATAACATTTGTGGGGGAAAAAAACTTTTTTTAAATCACGTTTCCTTGCACGCCCAAAACAAAAGTATGGTAAAAATCATGTACATAGGGCTCTCCCTCCAAACCAACTAAATTCAACTATAAAACATCCTAACCTTTGTCCACCTGACCATCTCTAGGTCCCACCAGCAATACAAAAATATTTTAATTCTCTCACTCATGTACATTTCCATCCCACCTTCTAACCACCGTACTCAGTCCAACTCCAACCACGTTTCAAACTTCCCAACCTCCGTCCACTCGACTATCACACTCACCCTAGCTCCAACCATGTTTCAAATAGTCTTCCTCTTATTTTTGCATCACACCTATCACTCTCCTCTACTTTCTTCCAATCATGTTTCATTCAATTCGACCTTTCCAGTTGTCCCTTCCTTAGAGACAATTTTATGAAAAATCATGCACTAATCTACAAGTTTAACGGTATTTTGTTGACTGGATGAGACCTAGTGAAATGGATCCAACTTAAATGGCGGCCAAAAGGGCACATCAAGCTGAAGTTGGGGGCTCGAGGTTTATTTACAGTGATTTTTACCAATATGCAAGAAAAGGATAGGGTTTTTGAAAATGGACCCTGTTTTTTCTAAAACGTTGTGTTCGTCATGTGCCATTGGGAAGAATGATATAATGCACCATTGGGAAGTGTGGATTTGGTTATTTTATCTCCTGGTATATTTCTGGGATCCTGAAATACTAGAAGGAATTGAGAAATCTATTGGGATCTTTGTCAAAGTTGCATATTCAACCCGTCGAGGACGGTATAATTACTATGCCTAGATCTATGTGTACATGAATATAACATAGCCACTCCCTGAATTCGTTGAACTATAATATCAAGGTGAGGTATGGAAGAAACCCCTAGACTACGAGCATATTCCATTATGGTGTAGATGATTCCATGAGTATGGGCATGTGTAGCGATATTTTCTATTGAACCAACTAGATCCATCAGAGTCTGAAGCCACCAAAGACCCAGATAAATGTTGGGAATATCCATAGGGCTTCCATGAAGTTGAAAGGAAAAATTGAAATTTGATGACCTCCAAGGCATCGGCTCAGCCTCATCCACGAAAGGACCTGAATACTATCAATAGATATGAAATTTTGACGAAGGAAGGTGAAACCCCATATGAGCCAATTGATCCATCTAGGAAAGACAATAAAAAATCCCCACAAAAGGGAGGAAACCAAAACCAAAAGAAAGGTAGAAGAAGAACAATAGGCAAAATAAGCTCTGATACATCCAATGGAACAAGACAACATGGAGATTGATGGAAATAAGGAGGATATTAGCATAGAGGAATAGTTTATGAGGATATTGTTGAAAGAATGGCGGCATCTAGATGAACGGTTCATCCCATAGGATCCATAGAAATTATACAGAGATACCTTCCAAAAATATAAAGCCAAACAAGGGGTGATCGCTCAGGATCAGCCTGACCAATTAGTATCCAAACTAAGCCAGGGTGATTCTTCTAAGAAACTAAGGGAAAAAATGAGGAAGAAATAATATGCATGTGTTGGGTGTGTGTTATATTCTTTCTATGACTAGCCCCATGTGCGAACCGGGGGGTAAGAGGGGGGGCGGCTACCCCCATTCAGTTGCGTCAGGCGTAGACGGGGGGTCATAGGGAGGGGAAACTCCCCCTGTTAGGGGGTTTGCAGGGAGGCGATATCACCCCTGCACGAGGTCTAGGAAGCACCCCGGGAAAAAAAATTGGACCCTATATTAGGTGGGTGGACCTACCTATGGTTTTGTGCATCGATTTAGCATTTGGTTTTTGGCATAATGGTTTTTTTTCCATGGTATTTTGTAGATCTAGTCAAGGGAACTACATTTATGTTCTGATCCAGGGTTCATGGATTGGTATTTATGATTGCTTCAGCATGTATATATATATATATATATATATATATATATATATATATATATATATATATATATATATATATTGTAACATTGAAAGAAACATAATGAAAATCAAGTCATAGTCTCATTGGGATCCCGGGGGTACATTCGTGTATATTAAAATGATATTTTTATGCTCCCACTATTGTTTACTTTCTGTTTTAATATTTTGTTTGCAAATAATTTGTGTACAAGGTTAAAACCTACAACATGAATCCAATCAGATGGTGGGCGACATGTTAGTTAACTCAGGAAGGGTATTCTCATTTTTCGCGGTCTTCCACAAACTTAACAAATATTCTCAATGATTATTACATCCTGGAATGTAAGAGGCCTCAACATTAGAGGCAAGAAACAGTACCTGAAATATGGGATAAAAAGATACAAACCAAGTGTCATGTTTGTTCAAGAAACGAAGATCTCGGAAGGAAGATTAAAGGAAATTTTCAATTGTTTTAAGCCCCAATACGATGTAGTAGCTCAGGATGCCATGGGAGGTGATGGGGGTCTAGGCATCCTCTAGAATCCTACAGAAATCATATTTGAAGAATGGATCAGCCTTCCCAGAATTCTCTCAGGTGAATTTCGGTACATCGGGACGAGATATTGGGCTCTACTGGCTAGAAAATATGGGCATAACATTCCTGGATAAAAATAGGTTTTCCTTCAAAACCTCAAAAAAATCAGAAGGATATATCCATATGACCTCTGGATTATGGGTGGAGACTTTAACATAATATCGTCGCTTGATGAGAAAAAAATGAGGCCTTCATCACTTCGATTCGAATATCAAGGCATTCAGAGACACCATCTTAGATCTGCACCTAGTGGAGATTCCAATGAATAATGGATTATACACATGGAATAATAGGTGGGGGGCTCTCATCAGATTGGGTCACGACTTGATTTTTTTCTAGCTTTTGAGCAAGTGATCAACCATGAAATTTTTCTTGAGGCCTCTATTCTTCATTGCATGGGATCAGATCATGGGTCGATCAGACTAGAGATTGACTTAAAAATAGGCCCCAATAATTAGCCCTTTCGATTAGAATAATTTTTGTTAAGGGACTCCTCATTAATTCAGAAATTTGAAAGCTGGTGGAAAGAAGGTGCATTTCAAGGGAGAAATCACATGCATGCTTTCCAACTTAAGCTAAAGGATCTCAATTCTTAGCTCAAGTGATGGAATCAGGAGGAGTTTGGCCACATCATGAAAGACCAAAATCAGTTGAACGAAAAAATGGAGGAGATTCAACAAAAGATTATAAATGAGGGCAGATCAAAAGAAATGGTGGAGGAAGAAGTACAGTTGGTTAACCAACTGAAAGAAGAAGAAAAAAAAGAAGAGATATTATGGAAACATATATTTATAATACAATGGCTCTGGGAAGGGGAAAGAAACACTCACTTTTTCCACAAAGCCATGATTAAGCATTACGAACACAACCAGATATTCTCTCTCAAAGATGAAGCATGAAATAGACTGGTGCAACATGAGGAAATGGA
Source organism: Pinus albicaulis (assembly GCA_034641835.2). Classification (NCBI taxonomy): domain Eukaryota; kingdom Viridiplantae; phylum Streptophyta; class Pinopsida; order Pinales; family Pinaceae; genus Pinus; species Pinus albicaulis. The sequence continues at coordinate 1,470,903,217 of CM076581.1, forward strand.
AGATATTGCAGTTAATCACTTCCAATCCTTTCTTTCTAAACTGACATAGGATAGATCAGAAGACATCTAGAGAATCACACACAACATCCCTCATCTCATCTCTAGATATCAGAATCTGGGCCACATGCATGCATTCACCATGGAGGAAATAGAGGATGTTGTCAAGGGAATGGCCAAAAACAAATCTCTTGGACGTGATGGTTTCACAATGTAGTTTTAACAAGATACCTAGACTTTCATTGGGAAATATATCCTAGAAGTGGTGGAGGAATATCGACAAAATCAAAAGGTAAGCCATGGCCTTAATGCTACTTTCATTTCTTTAATCCCTAAAACGTCTAAATTTGAATATCGTCAAGGGTTCCAGAATATTTCTCTTTGTAATTTTATCTATAATACAATATTCATGGTCATTTCCAAGTGCCTTAAACCCCTCCTCTCGAACCTCATCTTTCCTGAGAAAAATGGGTTTCTTGGAAGGTCTCCAAATCCTAGATTGGATTGTCAGTTCTCAAGAAATTGTTCACTCCCGGAAGCAGCTCAAATTTCTATGTATGATGGTAAAATTAGACCTGTCAAAATCCTATGATCACCTTAGCTAAACCTACCTCATAATTATCCTCAAATATTTTGGTTTTGATGATTGGTGGATCAACTGGATATTTTCTTTGATCTCTTCTCCTATGTTTTCCATTTTGCTGAATGGTTCTACCACTAGACCTTTCAACCCCTCTCAAGGCCTTAGACAGGGTGACCCAATTTCCCCTTTTCTCTTTATCTTATCTACTAAAGGCTTGGGAATATACCTAAAATCCATTTCTCTTTCTTCTCAAATCCAAGACCTTCGTCTTTGGGGGAATGGCCTTACCATTACCCACTAGAAATTTGTGGGTGATATTATGTTATTATGTCGTGTATCTCTGGGGGAATCCAAGAGAATAAAAGACATATTGCATGACTTTATGGAAGCCTCGGTTACCTTTATAAATAATGATAAGTCATGCATATTCTTTTTCAACACCCCGGTGAATACCGAGTCCTTTCTGGCTTGGTTGTTGGGCTTTGGAATCAACACCTTAGCTGCCAAATATCTTGGCATTTTGTTGGCGCTTAACTCTCTAAAAACCTCCTGCTACAAGTCTCTACTCCAAAATATTCAACTAAAGCTTAGTAGTTGGGATTTTATATCCCTTAACCCGACAAGTTGAACATTTATCTTAAAGTAAATCCTCCAATCCATTCCTATTTACTAGCTCTCGAGGATGGCTTCTCCAAAGACTTCTTGCATAAATATGGTCGATACCTTTAAGAAGTTCCTTTGGGGAAGAGCACATCAATTGAATAAATGGGAATTGTTCTATTGGGACAATCTTGCAAGGCCTAAGATGGAGGGGAGCCTTGGTCTCTGAGATCCTTTCACTTTGAATCAAGTAATGGATGCCAAACTTTGGTGGCGTTGGATAAGAGGAGGCACAAAATTATGGAAAAAAATATGGACCAGGAAATATGGCATGCCTATACACACTGAAGGCATTCTCAAATATCAGGACCCCCCCAAATGCTCATCAATATGGAACCTAGTAGTGAAGAAAATTAATCTCATCTCACAACACTTCTTTTGGGAGATCAGAAATGGTCAAACAACCATGTTCTGGAAATACTCTTGGAAACAGAGAGAAAATTTATTTATTAGAAAAGATATGAGAGATATCTTCCTATACAAAAATATCTAAAACTTTCACACAGTGGACCAATTTTGGAAAGCCACCCCAATAGGCGTCAGTTGGAGGATATGGAAAGAGCCTCAGGACTAGAAAAATCCTCTAATTTCAAATCAATGGTAACAGCTGGACAGAGAAATCCAATCCGGGAAGCTCACAATTTAGGGAGGAGCAGATATCCTCAAATGGGGATATTCCACTCGAGGTACTTTCACTATTAAGGAAGCATATAACCTCTAGGATGAATGGGGTAAAAATCATCTCTGCCCTATTTTAAAGAAGATTTGGATTGGAGGTTTGTTACCAAAATTTTCTTACTTTCTATGGCTGGTATGCAAAGGGATAATTCTCACATGGGATAAAATTCAGAGGCGGGGTATGCATGGGCCATCCTTTTGTTTCTTATGTGGCCATCACAATGAGGATCTGGAACACCTCCTAAACTCATGTTCTTTTGCTAACCAAAAGTCGAGGAAGTTATGTGACCTTTTTGGCCACCAAGATCAAGACCACCAAAGCATCAAATAATCTATTCTTTTATGGTGTACATGTGTATTTTCAAGTTTCGTCCTCAATAGAGCCTATGGGCTAGCTCTGGGATTTTTTCTATGGGATATATGGAAAGAGAGGAACAAAAGCATATTTAAAGATTGTTAGACACCTCAGGAAGAAGTTTTGACTGGAATAACTCAAAACATCTGAGAAACACTCCTGGAAGAAAAATGGCACCTCGATGATTGGCAAGTGGCCCCTCATGAAGCCATGATCTTACACAAGTTGTATCTCTCTCTCAATATGATAGAATTCAATTCTTGGAAGCTTTTGATGGCCCCTATTTCCTATTTGCAACACTTTTCTGCTCCCTTAGAGGGATTCATCAAGCTAAGCTTTGAGGGAGCATCGAAAGGGAACCCAGGTCCTGCAAGTTTCAGGGACTCTTTCGAGACTCAAGAGAGAGAACTCGGCTAATATTTGCATCATACTGTGGACACACCAGCAACAATGAGTTATAATTCACAATAGTCATGAAGGGACTTATTACAACTGTTAAGATCAATTACAAGAAGATATGTGTTGAAGGGGACTCAAAATTAGTGATTTATACCACTAAGAAGTTGAGTCAAGGAGCTAAATGGGACAAGCTCAGTCACAGTGGCTGAACATCTCGATTGGTGCAACAGGTTGGAGATCTCCTCCCAAAATTTGACTATATCATCACCTCACATGTTCGAAGGAAAGGAAATAAAGCCGCAAAATTCTTAGATAACTAGGGATGTACTCACCAAGGCCAGACTATGGAGATGTCTTGGCCACCCCAGCCCATAAAAGTAGATTTGACTCCCTTATCAGTTCTCCTAGATCAAGATATCATGGAAAACCAACAGAGGAATCAAGATACTGATCCTAACCCTCAATCAGGGTGCGAGATGGCATTCAGTATCTCTGTGGGTGATTGATGTGGGTCTTATCGAGGTGCCCCCCCACCACCCTCCACATGCTCGAAGAATATGGAGTGGTGGCTCTCTCCATGTGGGGAGTTATTTTCCTCATAGAAGGTGGCAAAGGCATTTTTGATCTTTTGATTTCCAGTGATTTCGGGTCTGAGTTTGGTAAATTCGCGGTATGTGGTAATTTTTTCTGGTGGGGTTTGATTGCTCTGTTCAACAATTTGGAGCAAGCTCAGGAAGAGAAGGCTCTATGGACATGTGTCCAGTCTCAAAGATTCCTTGCTCTGGTTAACGGGTATATGTTTAACTCTCCCAACATTGCCCCCATGCATCAATCTCTTTATCTATCAACCTTTTAGTTGTGTGGTTTCGATTCATGGGGTTGCAAAGGAGGTTGATTTATTCAGAACTATCTGTGTTTGAATGGGATTCGAAGATAGTCTTATTTATTCCTGGTCTCTTTATGTCTGTAATTTTTGGAATCATATTACCTCGTATGGGGTTATACTATTGGTGGCTTTATCTTTGGTCATGTTTTTGCATTTTCATTCTGCCCTGCCTTTGGGGTCTGTTGTTGTTTCTGTGGGTCAACCTAGTTTCAAAACCCTCAAGGCTCTACCATGAGGTTGGCTCTATCAGTATTGAGGCCCTTCAGCTCTTTGGCAGGTCTGGGTACCTTGATGTTTTCATGTGGCATTTGTATTTGTGGTTGTATGTATGCACCGAAATTCTAAATTGGAAGAATGAATGGGTGATTCATTGGGTCTCTTTCTTATAGTGTTTGGATTCTTAGCTATGTCCTCTGGCAGGTCCTCGGCTAGGTAGCATTGCTTGGAAGTCGGGAACTTCTGGTTTTTTGCTTCCATCATATTCGGTTAAGGATTTATTGGTATTCTTTCAAAGTAATTGAAGGTACTAGGAGATGGCTCACTCGGCCTCTGGAAAAGGTAAATCAAGCCCAGGTTCAAGGAGACAAGGTAAACAGTTTATAGAGTCTCCGGCGACCAGCCAGCCCAGCTACCCTAGGGGCAGAACTCGAGGTCATAAACCAGTCTAAATCATCATCAACAATGTGGCTACGACGTACCATGAGGGAACCTCGAATGAAGTTCTCCAACTAATTGAAGAATGAGAGGAGGATTTGAACAGATAACCCAGAATTATGGAAATCAATGTGGAAGAATGGTGCATTTTGGTGCCTGATCGAAGGCTCACCGAAGGTCGAACCACGTAGTTTAAACAAACCTTATACATGTACTGGTCAATAAAAATTCTTATGGATAAATCGTTGGAACAAATTTCGGCAAGAGTCAGTTACGCAAGGGTTTCTCGACTACAGCAAGGAGTTTCAAAAAACCAATTCCAATTGCAGAAGTAGAGTGGATGGTTGCGTCATATTGAGGAGAATATTCCATGCATTCCACAAACCAAGCTCTCGAGTTCCAATGCTAAGGACTCGACTCTGGTTGAATATGATGATTATGAATATTTTTTTGGTGGTTTCTTTAGTTTTATTGTTACTGTATGAAGGAAAACTATAAATTTCAGTATTTTTTCAGGTATCTAGAGTGTAGGCAGTTCAAAGGCAATCAGACTTATTTTGCATGGTTGGATAGACTTATTATTTTTTATTTCTGGATGGATTATCACATCGTTAGGTGGACAACAGACTTGATTTCCCTCTAGGCAAGTTGAGGCCACCTAACCATATGCATGTGGATGTAAATTTTCTTTTTTTAAATTAATGAAAAAGAAAAGACCTACCAAGCTTTAAAAAAAAATATGATTAATTAAAAAAAATGTCATGTGAGTTACGATTTTTTGACATGTAGTATTAGTAAACTATGGCATTGAACAAAAGTCTATTTACAAATCAAAAATCTCCATGGTTAAGAATATTGTTACATGTTTTTTTAAATTTATATGTTTAACTCATATTAATTTTTTTTATAACTAGTTCCATATAAATCAAATGGTTGGTAAATTTCAATGATGATCATGAAGATTATTAACATCCAATAAGACCAATATGGTTTATTGGACATTAAGAGAGTAATATACTAATAGAGATTATTTAATATCTTATTTATATGATAAAAAGGAAGGGATAGAAGCATTCTGAAATCACCGTAGTTTTGTTGACTTAACAAGTCAATAAGGTTCGTAATGTGGAAAATATTTTGAAAATTGGAACGGATGTGAATAAGAACTAGGGAATGCAAGAGAAAGTGTTTCTCATCTTCAACCCTCTTATTATTGCAAAGGTGACAAACTCTTTTGTCCCAAGTTGTTTTAGGAATTGACCAATGCCTAATATCATTGTGAAGCTCATTAGAATTAGTTCTTATCTTGGCTATGTTCATTATCTTCTTAGCATTGGTCAAGTTAGAAAAATAATTTGTGTTATGAAGATTGGGGTTGATCACCTCTTTATAATACCTTAGCTTCCTTTTCCCCTCTAACTCCTTATCATCCCACAACTTTTCCTTAAATTTGGAAGTAATAATATGTTTAATATTATCCATGTTCTCCAAGATTATATCCCCCTATCCCCCAATGGTCTAACCAAGATTGGGCATCCTATAATATTCCAAAATTATCTTGCAGCTAATTGGAATATTAATTTTTGCTTTTTTCATTTAGATAGATGAATAAGTGAGTAGGGAGACCCATAAATCTCTTTATTAGAAACAAAATCCCTCTTAATGTGAATAGGGATCATCTTAGTAGCTGGATAAATCACCCTCATGTGTGAACAGGGGTTGGAGCATGTGGATGGGGTCAATTTTGACCAAATCAACAGCGCTGGTATGGAGAGAGTGGATCATCAATGAGAGACAGCGTAGTGTTAGTGGGAGGAAGTCTCCATGATAATAGTGGCTTTAATGAGTGGGGCCCAAGGTGAGAAGGCTCGCAATTCATATAAGGAAGGGAAGGCATCCATAGATGGATATGTTGTTGATTATTGATTTTGTGGTCTCTATGATTATTGATTCCGAGTGGGAATCCCACACTCATCCTCAAGGGACTTGGATTTCCCACTAAAGAGAGTTTTGTGAGCTGCATATCCACATTCTGGCATTCAAGCCAGTTTCATTCTTCAACTACAACGCAATTTCTTGCAGGGTTGTGTTGTGTTGCAAGGCAGAGGAAATGGAGGATTGATAGGGCCACTTTCTGTGTTTTTTTCAGTGGAGAGGTAGCCTTTACATTGGGAGGCTAGCAAGGAGGGTCTTTGGGCTTTATTTAATCATTTGGCACCAGGCCAAGATGTTACCACCTCCTACAATGTAGTTTCCCTCATAGACTGCGTTATTTTATTGAGAATTTTTAGTGGAGGTTTCAATGTTTTAGTTGGAGGGTGGGATCTTCAAGGAAGGGATTATCCTTTCACTTTGAGGACCTATCGGAGGAGCTCCATACATTTCTATATCAGTTTCATCCACCTCCTTCCAATTATTCAGTTGCAGCTGTTATTCAGCCCTAGGGTTGCATTCCTCCATTTTTGTATTTTGGGTATTTCCGGAAACCTTTCCTGGGTTGTCTTGGAAATGTTCTTGGGAGCATAAATCTCTATCTGTAATATTCCAAATTAGGAACAGCTACACTATTGGGAATATCTAAGGATATTACCAATGTGGAGATCCAGTAATACATAAACATGACTGGAAATAGCAATGAATAACACCAACACTAGAAAATAAAATAAGATCTTATAGCCATCTTATTAATAATATGGTAGCAAAAAGTGTACAAGATCTTGAGTAAATGATCACTCAAGCTTAGGAAAATCCATCATCAAAGACACAAGTACAATAATCATGAAATACACTGCTACATATGATAATCCAAGCTATGATTGCGCAGTCTATGAAGGAGAACTGCTGAAAAATAATGTCAATACATGGATACAACAATGTATAGCTCAAATAAAGAAGGGGGGAAAGATCTCAACCCTTGGAAACAACAATACACAATCCTTAAAAGGATTGGCTGAAATATACACAAAATGGCAATTCTGAAAAAATGTCAGAGTTGATGGGTAGCAGCTACAACTCAGAAACTGGAAATGGATGTAGATAGCTGATGATGCTGCAAATGATGGCTGAATCTCATCCAAAGGATCTCTCAGGTGAAATGTTAATCCAATCCCTGGAGATCTCACCCTCCAAAATAGTGGAGCAAGTCCCCACTGCAATTGCACTCAGAAATAATGCAATCTAGAGAATGGATTGCGCTATTGGTGAAGGGAATTGCTTGGCTTAATGCCAATGGCTGCAATATGCTCAGGAATCTCCGTCACTAACCTCCTAGAGGAATAGAAGCTCCCTCATCTGAAAGACGAGCCAAGGAAATGGTGTTGTGGAGTCCCCACTACAACACCCTGCAACACAAAGTTATCCTGCTACAGGAATAACGCTGTGACTGAAGGAGGTGGCTTTGGCCTTGAGCCAAGAAATGTGGAGAATGAAGAAAAATCCCTCAAGAGGCCTGTCAAGAAGGTGAATAAATCCTAAACAGGAATTCCCCCGGCAACATTGCTAAATAGAAAAAGAATGCACAATGTATGCATAGACAATGAAATCAATAATCCAATTCATGAATAACAATGGCTACCTTGCCCTCCTTTTAAACAAGTGAAAGCTCTCTCTCCATGGGTCCCACTCATTAGGGTTTTCTCCCCCAAATATCCTCTTCCTCATTCATGCTGCGCTATCTTCTAAAGTGATCCACTCCTCCTATGGCAGCATTGTTGACTTGGTCAAACCTGACCTTGTCTTCATGAATTTGCCCCTTTTCACACTTGAGGGTGCAAAATAAAGCTATTTCGTTGATCCCTTTCACATTATGAGGGATTTTATTCATGTCTTCAATAATAATGGGTTCCCTTACCCATTTATTAAGCTGCTAGGTGATAAAAACAAAATTTTAATATTCCATTTAGCTATGTGCTAAAATGGGAATATTACACTATCCCCAAAACAATTTGAGCCATATAAAAGTAGATCCATGTATTGAAATTTTCCAACAGTAGTTATATCCACTAAAACTGTGTTGTCTTAGCCTTTGGCATTATTGTATAGCATTTTTTCTTATATTTCATGTACTTGGTTCATTGAGGCTTGTTTTGCCTAGCTAGAGTGTCTTTTCCCTCAAGAAATTGTACACATTTCGCTGTTATGATCTTAATATGATGGCTTTATGATCTTACATTTTATGTGTTGATTTATCTCTTTTATTTCCAATTTGTGTTCAATATTGCTTCTTTTCCTATTTTGGGATATTATAGTTGTATCAGAGCATAATCTTGGCTCAGCCTATGGATTTCAGCCAATATACTATCTGAAGAATAAGAAGCAGAAAGAGAAGAAGAGATCTAAAATAATGGAAGGAATGAGTTTTACCTAATCTATTTTTATATCTATGAAGTAACTCTTCAAGGAGGTCAAGAAAATGAGACTAGAGAGATGCAAAGATGCATCAAGAGGGTTTCAAGATGAGGAAGGTCCATGCACTTCCTATCAGTAGCTAAGGAAATCAGTATTGCATAGAGCTCCAAAGTAATCTACTATGCCCCTTTTCTTTGAAGAAGAAGGTGAAAGGCATGGAGATGGAGGAAACTTGGATCATGAGACTCTAAGTGATTATCTTGTAGAGTACAAATCTCAACCAAGGGATTTTAAGGAGAATCTAACTCTCCAGCATTTCATTCAAATCAAAGAAGAAAGGAGACCTTGCAGCAACAGTAGAAGAAAAAGACACAATAGATTTCTATTGTTACATTTGATGGATCATCCGTATGCACATCAAGGGCTTGGAGAAGGAAGTTAGATGCATTATTCCTACTACATCCGGTAGTAGAAAGAGAATTTGTTGAGATTGCAATGCTGCACCTTGAGGGTGAAGCAAATATTTGGTGGTTCAGCCATTCGAAACATGCAAGAGTGACTACTTATGAAGATTTTACTCAAAAGTTGATCAAGAAGTTTGATAGGAGGAAACCAGAGGCAGTTTCTATTGATACATTTTCTGATATTGATGATAAAGCACATGAGGAACCAAGGGAAGATGTTAGCATTATCATTCCAGAGGAAGAACAGCTTCCACCACCACTTGCTGCAGGAGTACTTGCATCAGGACAAGGGACACTTGCATCTTTCCAAGATGTTCTTGATCTCTTGACATTGAGAGTCCCATGCATTATTCAGGAGATGCATGAGGAGGAGGAGACATATAACATCGTTTGTACAGCAGTAGAGGAGAAACCATCACCATCACCAGCATTTGGAGGAGTCATTACATCGGTAGGAGGAACCCTTGTAGCTGTAAAATATGTTCCCAAGCATAACCAAGGTATGCAAAAAATTCCACTTCCTATTATTTCAGAACATCATATGGAGAGTTGTGGGGACATGCCATCAAGGTAGTTGCATGACCTAGGGTCAAAGCACACTCCTGATTTGGAGCAGCAGACTATCACTGCGCAGAGGACCCTTGACAGGTTCAAGGAGGATTTGTATAGTCATCCTGGTTGTTGTGTGGATTAATCCGTCTTGCGGACAAGACCGATCTCCCTAGTACTAAAAGTATCTAGCAATAAATAGCCAAATAAACTAATATTTCTCTAAGCATATATGATCTACGAAAAGCTCTATAGAGGTGTAAAAGACTTACCGTATGTCCAATGCTTGTTTGAAGTCATTGATGTCCCTCGCGTGCTTGAAGGAGTTTTCCTCGTTAACATGCAGTCACACACAATAAAAATATTACATAGCACCTGTATAGAAATCATCATAAACCATGCTTATCATAGTGATCAAGGAATCTATGAAATAAACCATTAACTGAAAGCTTATTGAGAAAAATGAGTATATTTGTATTAATTTCAAAAGAAATAAAACCTTACAACCTGAGCCTTGATGTTGCACAGGCCTTCCCAGGGTCCGAGCAGGAATCTCCTTTACTTTGATAAGCTCTGCACTCCTCCAACCAAGACGAATAGAGGTATGTAATCTCTCCTCCCAAAAGTCTTATTCAACTGAGTCTGAATCTCAACAACACTTAACTTCAAATATTATAAAGCTTGAACTCCCCTTGAGGCTACCCAATGCCTCTTTTTATAGTGGAAAAGAGGAGGTTTTATGTTTCAACTATGAAGGGATAGAATCCTCCTTCAAAGGGATAAGCTCCTCACATCAAGGGGTTAGCTCCATAAGGTAAGGGATACATGCACCTCATAAGAGCGGTTTTATCACCGCAAGATATTTTCTGGAAGCTTCTAGAATTCACTTTTATTGAGTTTTTTGGAATTTACTTGCATCTTTTTTATCTTACTGGGGTCCACACCTTTAACATAGATAAAGTGCGTTCAGGTACGCAACAGAGCTGAACATTAGGTGCAGTACCGCAGGCAAGATAGAGAGAAAGTGCGACACCAAATTTTAGGAGATTTTTAGAAACATTTCTCTGATTTTCAAGGCTTGACATGAGGAACTGATATGTTAGACTTGCAAAGAGAGAAGTATGAGTAATAATGAGCTCATACACATAGCAAAATGTTAGGATGACAATTTTCAGTGTAACATATTGCCCCCTAAAGTGAAAATTCTAGAATAGATGATGTTGAAGTCTGTCATATATGAAGAGTGCAGTACTTTATCATTTCAAGGATCATCCTGTGGACACCCCAGGCGGAACCTGTAAAAACATTCAATGCAAAATATATATATATCATCGCTAAGGTAGGCATTCCCATACTCAGATCAAAACTAACTAGAAACTAATTCAAATTGTTCTGATACACGAATGATTTTGAGTACATCATAGTATAGACATGTGTAGACACAGTATGGACGCAGCCATCTGTTTATAAATAGTCCACTGTATAAATGATAACAAAATTCCTTGCAGCCTGGATGGTAGAAACTAGATCTAGGGTCTTGATTTCTGCATCTCGAACTAGTATGATTCTATCCATGTGAATGAATGTGTCGAAGTTGAACATGGTAGAAACCACTTGATTACCAGTCAATGATGTAAACTGTTTAACAAGTGTGAGAGTAACCACCAGTAATGTCAATGGCTCTCAAAGTACCCAGTACAATCCATGAAATGTGAATGAATGAGCTAAAGTCGAACATGTCACGGAATCATTCGATCGAAGGTCAATGATGCAACCTGTCGTCGAAGGCGAGAAACCTGCCATTGAGGCATGTAGATTTCAAGGTACTGACAATTTCTGGATCAAATTCCTAGATAATGTGCTGATGTCGATAGAAAGTGATCTGTCGTAGGCAAGCCCACAACACGAAATCATAGATCAAGTTTTGAAAATATATTGGCAAGGACTGACTCAGGGATGGTCAAAATGGATGACAAATATTTTGCAGATGAATGGTTTATTTGAACTGTCCTCTTGAACACATAACGACACTGCAGATGGCTTGGTGACAATTGACCCAAAGCTAATACCCAGAAACCGGATGAAGACTTTCAATGAGGTTTGATTAACTGTTAGGCAAAGGATTTCCCAACCCAGGTGAATGAAAGTGTCGTGTTCAAGAGTGGTTAACTAGATTTTCGAAAATTCAAAATACAACAAACAAGTCATTTTCCTCTCTTTTCCCCCACCATTTCTGGCAAGTACCTCTTTATTTTTGACAAGCTTGAGGAGGATAACATTTGCTTGTTTATAAGCTCATCCTTCAGATGAGTCCAACTTAGTTTAAGATTCAAACCCTAAGAAGGAGTGGTCCGTTCCTGTTGAAAATTAAACAGGTCCTTTACTGTTAAATTTTAACGAGTCCAGTATAGGAGAAACTCGGTGTTTTTCAATTTTAGGGAGTCAAAAGAAAAACTTAAGAAAACTCCATGGGTGTACTTTTTCGTAAATTTAGTCTCTCGAGCCCGAAAAAGGATAAAATAATGCGGGAGAGAACTCTATTGACCGTAATTAGTCAACGTATACCTTTTTCGTAAATAGTCCATTTCAGTCCGTAAAAGGGGTAAACTTATACTGAAGGGATGATTATTCATTTACTTTAACGAGTTCAAACAATCAAGTACTCGGCAATCTTTTCATATTTAGAGAGTCTGAAAAGGGCTTAAAAGAGAACTCCAATGTTTTGTTTTTCGTAAATTTTTTGAAAGAGTCCGAAAAAGTGATAAAAGTATGCTCTTTGTTGAAAAATGATCAATTCTCCTGAAAAATCCAATTTCTGCACAAAAACTTGAAACATTACACATACATGTTTAAGATAAGTAAAAATGCTTTCAAAAATACCCTTTTTAAAGTGAAAAATAAACAAATTAAAAATTCATCTATTCGAAAAAACTTATAAAAAGGACTTTTTCAATTTCATTTTTACCGTTCAAGTTCAGAGTGAAAAGTAGAAGCTTTTGGGTAAAAAATTTCCTGTGAAGATTCTGGCAAATCTGTCGATCGAAATTGAAAACCTTCAGTCCCAGGTAATCCATGACCTCTTAATCTTGCATTTCATCCGTTTACAATTCGTTTTTAGGCTTTAGATTTTATTTTTAACGGAGAAAAATAGTTTGAAAATCGCCCGCGGGTGTCCGCATGTGACACACATGGTACTTGCGGACCCTGACTTTTTTCTACAAAGAAAAAAGTCGTGGGTCTGCACCTTCCCCACAGAGCACGTGCGTTCCTACACACTGTGTACAAAGGTGAAGTGCGGTCCTCGCGCGTTTGAATTTAAAAATCAAATTTCTCTTTTGCCGCCCAAAAATTTTCAAATTAGATTGTTCTAACTTATATTTTTATACATTGTAGGATTAGAAAGATGTTGATTTGGAGAGAACGTGAGCATGAGGACGTGGACGAAGCCACAATGCTCCATTTTCCCACAATGCAAGCATTAAGAGCATGCGGTCTATATAAATTTTGGGCCATCCAAGGCATGAGGGCACAGGTAGACCTCCTGACATGGCTGGTAAACAGGTGGAACGTGCAGGACCAGTGTTTCATTATTGGTGGCCACCGGCTCGAAATTGAGCTGGAGGATATTTATTTTATGACTGGTTTGTCCAAGAGGGGTGAACAACTTTCCTTGTTTGGGACTAGGGCAGGTGGCCAAACTGTCGCTAGCCTTCGACAAGAGTTCTGTAATGATGAAGCAGACCCCAGGGACAAACGGATTGATATAAAAACTATGATCTGTCCTGAGCTGAAAGTGATTGCATTTACTGTTACCAGATTGTGTGGGAGTGCTGCACTACATGTGGCTACCGGTTCCCAGATGCGTATTGTTGTAGACTGTTTCCGAGGCACCATTTTCAACTTGGTGCGAAGCTATGTTGACCAATGTAAAAGGCCAACTGACTAGAGCGAAAAATGGCAAACTAAATAACTTTGGATATGGATCCATCGTGGTCACTTTTGCTCTAGAGCGGGTACCCATGCTAGCTCCGCAAAGTATTCCTGTTGATGCTGGTCGACCCCGAGAACCTAGGATGGTTCGTTGGGTTACATTGATGGCCCGTCACGGTATTGAGGGTGTTGAGATTGTTCGATTTCCTTCTTCATATTTTCGTTGGCTGGACCGTCAAATTTTTGTCATAGAGGACTTTCCATACGCCGAGATAGATTTCCGCGGTGACCGAGAGATGACTCTCCCAGCAGGGGAATAGTGGGATGACTCAGGTAAAATAATTTTCAACGAATTCTAAGTTCTACATTTTTTATTTTTAATCGTCTTGTCAATTAATAAACAAAAATTTTTGAATACAGATGTGGGCCCACGGCGACCAGCCCATCTCCAGCCTTATGACAGAAAACAACCAGTTGCAGCCGCACCAGCCCCAGTAGGCCAATCAGCAGAAATCTTAACTAATTTAGAGCATCATCTAGAGCATTTGACTCTAGATATTCCGGAGATAGACATAGATGACATTCCACTCAGATTGCAGAGATACGTGATTGGTGTTCCAGGACCTTTTAGGAGGTTCCTGTGCAGGGTGGCTCGGGCAGTGGTTTCTTATCGTGATCACCATCAGTGATGGGATGATCGTGTTGTAGACTCATATTTTTGACCTTTTGTGTTACTATTTTGCCGATCATAAGGTGTTTCCAACCTATGATCGAAGATGATGTATATTTTTTGAAAACACTTCTATACTATGATATATCACTATTTACCGGCTATCTGTGTACATGTTATGAATGTTGTTTGTTTTACTATTTTGATCATTGCAAATGTCGATTTATCATACTAGAAGCAACTGCGTCTGCTAATGTATTTAAATGTCTTGGAATATGTTGATATTCAATGTAATCAAATTCACGTTCCAAGAGACGAACTCTTAAAAATAACCGTAATAACACTGGATTTCTAATGGCATAAACCCTGTTAAGCTATAATACAACAAGTTCAGAATCCAACCTAACAATCAAACTCCGAATTCCAAATGATATGGATTCAGATAATAACTCAATCACTGCACTATACTCGGCAATTTTATTCGTTGTTTGACCAAGGCTTACCCCATGCATGGATACTAACTCGTCAGAGGGTGAATAGATAACCCAAGCTGCGGAAGAAATGTTCTGTGTACTACGACAAGCACCATCAGCAAAACCAATGTAGGTTTGAAGAGACGTCGACATCTGCAATATCAGGAGTAAAACTCAGATAAGCAGGAATAGTGATAAAAAACACACTTCTAAACTAGGCACGCTTTTCTAATCTAAGACACACCAACAGTAAAGAAATCTAAAAAAATCTCCACACCAAGTTTAAGCATAATATCGCTTAAGATAAAGTCCATTTCTGGGTTTATCTAAAGGGACACCGTCAAAAGCTATCAGCTCATAGGCCCCTTTTTCTAGCTTTCGCTTAACAATGAAAGGACCATGCCACATGGGCACGAATTTCCCAGCTCCTAGCTTATCGTTGGCTTGATCATAAACTAAGACTAGGTCTCCTTCTGAAAAATTTTGAGGGGTAACACTTCTATCATACTGAGCTTTTATTCGTTTAACATGAGCCTCGTTTGCTATTGCAGCATTTCATCGATTCTCATCCAGCTGAGCTAAGTGCAAGAAACGTTTCTCCTCTTCAGACGTAGCTGGGAGTAATTCTATGGCTAATTTCAATGACGGAATTTCGCATTCAATCGGTAACACAGCTTCCAAACTGTAAACGAGTTGAAAGGGAGTGAGACCAGTTGATGTTTTTACTGAGGTTTGATATGCCAAAAGTGTTGAAAATAACATAGAATGCCAATTCATTTTGTAAATACCAATAATTCGTCTAATCATGGTGACTAAAACGTTATTTATGGCTTCAACCAGACCATTGGCTTGCGAATAATACGGAGTGGAACTATCGTGGCGCAGGCCAAGTTGATCTGTCAGTTCAGTCATCATGACATTCCAAAAATGACTTCCATGATCTATAATAATGGCTTGAGGAACACTGAACCTAGCAATTATGTGATTAAATACGAAATTTGCAGCAGTCTTGCCGTCAGCCAAAAATGTAGGCATCGCCTCGGCCTACTTAGTAAAATAATCTACTGCTAAGATAATATATGCATGCCCCCCGGCCGAGTGAGGGTTACATGTAATAAAATCGATACCCCATTTCGCGAAAGGACCAACAACAATTATGGGATGAAGAGGAGCAGGTGGCGCGCACATCTTACGATCAAAAATTTGACAATTGTGGCATTTTCGGACTGCATAAATACAATCTTTGAATAACGACAGCCAGAAATAGCCAGCGCGCAATATCTTTTGGGCTGTGGCATACCCAGACATATGACCGCCACATGCTCCAGAATGGTAGTCATTTAAAACCTTTTTTAGCTTCTTCGTGAACAAGACAGCGTCGGAAAACAGAGTCCGCTCCATGACGATAGAGTGTATTACCAATAATATTATATTGTTGGGATTGGAAGCGTATTTTCCGTCACTGAGATCGTGAGATTTCAAGCTGAAAATATTGGGTTTGGAGATAAACAATAATATCTCCATACCATGGATCGAGAGTACTGATAAGAAACAGAGATTCGTTTGCAATGGACTCTTCTGCCACAGTTTTAGTATCAGTAGAGGAGAAATCACACATCAGTTCTGCAAATACCAAATATTTCTTTGCCTTGGATTTTTCAAACTCCAAGTCAAATACCTGCAGGATGACTATCCATTTGGAATACTTGCCCCCTAGCAATTGCTTGGTTAAAATGTACATCATAGGGTTGCAATCAAAAATTACTATGGTTTTACGTAACAAGATGTAGTGTCTAAATCTTTGGACAGCTTGAACAACTTCCAATGCCAATTTCTCCACATGTGTGTATTTGATCTCGGTCAGATGCAAATTCCGACTAAGATAGTAAATCACATGTTCAGTGTTAGATTTGTCTTCCTAAACTAATACCATCCCAATAGTGGAATGAGAAGCAGCGAGGTATAAAACGTAATCCTGGTTGTAGTTGGGAGGATGAAATAACAGTGCATGGGTCAACGCGTGTGTAAGTGCATCAAAATATCGATCAGCAATCTCATCCCAAAAGAATGGAATGTTCTATTTCAGCAACCGGGTAAAACCCTTTGTAAGCTCGGCATAGTTAGGAATGAATCGACGTAAAAAGTTTGCTTTCCCCTGCAAACTTTGGAGTTGGCGCAAAGTCGAAGGAGGAGGTAATTTAACAATGGCTTCGACCTTCGACAGATCGACGCGAATGCCTACTTTCGAAACAACAAATCCTAGTAAGCGACCTAACTCTACACAAAAAACACATTTGTGTGGATTCAGCCTAATTCGATAATGCCGACATCTCATAAAGATAGCTCGTAAGCGAGTGAGATGGTCGGCCCTGTGCGAGGAATGAGCAGGTAAATCATCGAGATACAGCTGCACAATGTGCTTAATGTCATGAAACACATAAGACATCGCCCTTTGAAAAATTGCTCCAGCGTTCTTCAATCCAAAGGGTAACTTGCAATAAGCAAACGTCCCCCACGGACAAATAAAAGTTGTTTTTGGTTGATCAGCAGGGAGTATGTTTATTTGATTATACCCGGAAAGGCCATCCATAAAGGAAAACATTTCACTGTCGGCACAATCATCGATTATTTGATCGATATAGGGAGTTGGATAATTGTCTTTAGGACAAACTCGATTAATATCCCTATAATCGATACATACTCGTATGGTTCCTTGTTTTTTAGTCACAGGAACAATATTCTATACCCAATCCGTTAAGGGAATTGGATAAATGAAACCTGCATGAAGTAATTTTTCAACTTCTGCTTTGATAACAGTAGCTTTTCTAGCATGCATTTGACGTAGACGTTGACGAACAGGTTTTGCATCTGGGTAAGTCTTAATTTCATGTACGACAATTGACGGATCAATTCTTGGCATTTAATCATAGGACCAAGCAAACACATCACAGAATTCTTGAAATAGGGCTTTATAAGTTTGAATTTCATCTTCAGTACAGCAAGCACCTATATGAATGTTTTCAATTATTCCTGGTTTTACTGAAATGTCAATTGGAACCGTTCGAGAAATATTTTCCAAATTTAACTCAAAATCAAGATTTCTCAATGGATTCTGGGGTTCTTTGACATATTCAGCAGTAAAAATTGAAGCGAAATCATCTTCAAAATGATCTAGTTCAGGTGAAAACAAAGATCGATGATGTAGATCTTCCCATGGTGAATCATCAACAGACAAAAATTCACAAATCTGCTCATCAATATGAACAAAATCAGGAAACGTCGTTGTGGCTGAACTAGATATAGAAGGTGATTCCTCATGGATCACATTCATTGGATCAATTTCGGTTGAAGAGGGGTCGGAAAGTGACTGTACAGCCTGGTATGAAATTTCAAATGGACTCAAAGGTATGATGCCATCAATTGAATCTAACTCAGAGTCGGAAGGTACGATCCAAGGGTCATCAAACATAACAGTGTCTGACAAAATCATGTGAATAGTTGCACCAGAAGGCGATACGTTAGGAGGAGGAAAGGAAAAATTTCCTAGTAAACCAAAATCTTTAATCAAACCTACTCCAACATCCTTATAAGCGATAGCCGCTTTACCAACGTGCTGGATTGTTTCTCTAGAGGTTGGGCCGGAAGACAAATAAGTTAATTGATCTATTGTAACAATCCTTCCTTGATATGCAAATCTTATGAGTCGAAAGACCGAAGAAACAACAGCAGTCATAACATAAGTCCAACTACGACCCAGGAGAAGGTTGTAATCTAGAGGGGCATCAACCACTTCCACATCTAGATTTATGGTTTTACCTTCGACCCCTATGGGTAAATCCTGCAAAATACCAAAAGGGTGAAAACCTCGATCATCAAAAGCCTTAAGAATCGTCGGAGATTGGTTAAGTGTAGGAGAACCAAGTGATGTCCAACACTGAATCGACATAATACATGTTGAAGCTCCCTCATCAATCACAGTCCGATAGATTGGTCTATTTTTTACTAACACTGGAATTTGGAAAGCCATTTGGTGAGGTAAGAGAGGTGTACTATTTTTTAAATCGAAGATTATAAGATTAGAATCTTGAATATCTACAGCTCCTATGGCAGACAGAAGTAATTTACACTATGTTGGGCATGATTGCAACACTTCCAAAGCTGACATTGCTGAAGGAGAAATAGCTAAGTCTTCAACAATGTTGTAATTCTGAGAAGCTCTCGCATGTGGATTGAAAGTTGATTTACGAACACCTTTAGCAGGCGGTTTGATTATTAAGTCTGGATTTTGTTTCTCGATTTGTAGCAGACCAAAAACAGGAGGAGGTGTAGTTGATGTATTTGCACTATAAGATTCTGCTTCTTTACCATCAACAGGATTCTTAGTACCATAATCGTGCGATCGCGTCATAATCCTTACATGAGACATCATCAAAATTGGCTCTTCTGAAGTAGTCGAGGTGGAACCAACCATTTTTCTATCTTGAGTTGGAAAAGGATCCTTCAAGACAGCAGGTTGTTGCGAACCTTTAACGAATTTTGCAACCTCTGCTCGATGTGGGCATTCCTTAGTAAAATGATCCTCATCACAAATGTAACAAGGATAGCGAGGTTTTCGTTTTTCGTCATTGGATTCATTTTTATCAGTTTTCTCTTTTGAGTTCTTTTTTCTTTTATTCTTCCCTTTCTTTTTACCATCGGATTTAGATTTAGCCGTAGATGATTCTACAACATGAATGTCGGCAGAAATTTCGGGGGAAGATTCTCCTTTCGAGGAATCTGGTAAAGTTATAATAGGAGAAGAAATATTTGAAGATTTCTTCTTACTTTTAGTATTGACTGTACCAATCATACCATCAGCGGCATGAGACCCTGAAGGAGCAGCAGCTATTTGACCTTGTTTTGGAAGGTCGGGAATTTTTTCGTGTAAAGTACCTAACTGCGTATAAACGAGGTCAAGGTACTGAGCTTGAGAAATTACTTGCTCTTCAGTAACAACACCATCCTTAGCTACATCTTCAGTAATCTTGGGCAACAATGATTTAACAAACCATTCTGCCAAAATTTGATCCGGAATGTAAACTTTCACCAAACGTCTTCTACGTCGCCATTCATGAATATGATCAGAAATATACGTGGACGTGGATTGTTTTAGTGAAGTTAATAATTCCGTGCCATTTTCGTATCTGACATGCAACTGAAAATGAGTCAAGAAAGCAGTTGCTAACTGACTGAAATTATTAAACGAGCCTCATGGTAACTCAATGTACCATTTGGCTGCAAGACTAATAAGAGTTATTTGGAAAAGATGTAAGCAAATTGAATCATGAATAATTGAATTAGACGCACACCAAAGGTGATAAGTCATGACGTGATTTGATGGATCCTCTCCTGACTTACCTTCGAATTTGGGTATATCACTGGGAAACTTATGCAGCATTGGCGGCCAGTATAGATAATAGAAAATCGGATCATTCGTAAGGCGCGTCAAATCAGGTAAATCCAAAGTTGCAATAAATGGTAACTGACGGTTAGGGTCATGAAAACCTTAAGTAGCCAAAGCAGTTCTAGGAGGTGGATACCTAGAATAACTGGGAATCGGATTTGTGTTAGGAATTGTGTAACCTCCCGGAAAACCAAGATTAACCAGACCAAACTGGGGTTGTTGAGGCTGCTGATAAGTATAGCCAGGGTACGGTTGATACTGATAATTTAGATTTTGTGAACCGAGACCAAATTGAGGATATCCCTGGTACGGTTGATACGTGAATTGGGGTTGACTTGTGACAACTTTACTTGTATCGGCTTGTCCTGCAGGCATCTGAATTGAAGTCTGAATTGAAGGTCCTGACTGGGGTACAGAGACTTGAGGGATTTGCACGGATGTAGGGATAGACGAACTTGGAGTTACAGGTACTCCAGAAACAGGTGTTACAGGTTGAACAGATGTTGCAGTAGTTGTAGCAGTTTGAGGCGGAGTCTGAGGTGTACTAGGCGCAGACTGCTGAACAGAACTAGATGCAGGAATTTGAATAGTAGGCTGGACAGGCTGCTGGGTTGGACCAGAAACCAAAGGCTGTCCAGGTTGAAAAGGCAACTGCACATTAGGCTGCATAGGCTGTTGATATTGGGATGGATCCCACACCATATTCATTCTGGGGTATTTTCCCGCAGAAGGTTGAATGTAAGGACCATAACCTGGTTGAACGTAGGGTTGATAAGTAAGTGGTAAATTTCCGGCTCCTTGTATAGATGACTGACCAGAAGCCTGTTGGTAACCTTGAATTGGGTATTGACCTTGAGGTTGATAACCCTGAGGCGTGTACTGAAGCCGGGGTTGATAAGGACCCTGAGGAGCATATTGAGCTTGGGGTTGACCCTGGGGTATGTACTGTCCTGAAGGTTTATATCCTTGAGGTATGTACTGTCCTTGGGGTTGTCCCCCAAAATAATATGATTCCACAGTTTGTCCTGGGAAAAAGCTACCTTGAGGTTGCCCCCTAGGTGGTAACTGACTTCCTAAAGGTTGCCCTCCAGGTGGTAACTGACTACCTTGAGGTTGCCCCCCAAGCAGTAACTGATTTCCCTGAGATTTCCCTCCAGGCGGTAACTGAATGCCTTGAGGTTGCGGATTTGGAATATTACCAGACATCATAAAGATTTTCTCTGCGTTCGACGTTTCAGTTTTAATTCCACTTAAACCATATGATAACACTTTTTCAATTGGTTGAGGAGCTGCTCCAAAGAAAGTACCAGATAGAGCCTGATATCCTGAAGGAAAGAAGGACCACCATGTAAAAATGCTTCCGGTCTCTAGGAAAACATGGATGACTCTCCTGCCATAATGGATGACGGATAGTAACCTATGGGTGTTCGATGAAATGGAATTCAAGGTGGAGAAAAAGCAAGACCTGGATTCTCTAAAAAATTCGTTAAGGATAAATACCAAGCAGTAGTTCGAATAGGGCTGTAGAAAATTGATTCACATTCCCTAAGATTTAAAGACTGAGGGGAGTCGGGAAGAGATAACTCTTCGTCTAGATTAGTAAGTTCTTCAATAGAAATTAGTCCAGGTGGAAGATCATCAGTGACAATATTTCTTGCCCTAGGTGAACCAGGATCACTAGAAGTTGGCATAATAAATCCTGAGGATGTTTCCAAAACAGAAGGTTCAGTTTCAGGTTCAGAGATTTCAAGTTCGTCAGCTAGTTCACTGGTAGGAGAAATACTACCAGTAACTTCAGAAACCGAAATCAGCTCTTGATTGTGTTATGTTATAGGTGTTTGATAATCAGGATGAACAACTATAGATGAAGTTCCAACTTCTGTTGATTTAATCCTACCGCTACTAGATGATACCAGAGCACGAAGCCCTTCAAGCTGACTTGGTGTATATTCAGGGGGTTTCCCTTGTAGTCTCTGGGATTGTCTCGGCAATTCCACCACGATTAAATATTAACTAATCACACGCAAACAAAGAAAATTTCAATGAAAACACCTAAAGTCTCTAAAGAAACAAATAACTGAATCACACGCTTAAAAATCTAAGAGTTCAAACCACACACAAACAGTAACTTCCCGTACTAAAAACACTAGTTGGTGATGAAATCCAACTTATTATAAATTTAATACAGAAAGGGTGGTTGGAATAGTTACCCCGACAACCTGCTTAATGAAACAGACTGGCACAAGTTTCCTCACAAAACCATCTCGCGTGAAGAGAACCCCCCTGAGAGTCCAAGTGAGTCTATTCGATGTCTACTCCAGGTACAATGAGACCTTTCCTTCACCATCACCTTAGGAAATAATCTTAAGTTTGTGGACACTAAGGTTACCAACAGTAACAAATATAACTGGGGGAACAATCTACGATATGATCCCACGCGCAAGGGCAGAGTAAAAAATCTCAATCCCCTTGAAGGTTCCTCAACATGGTTAATCTGAGGTTTACCGACAAGTGACCCCAGGCTCCTCGACAATGGTTAATCCGAGTTTTACCATTTGTAATGCGCGCAAAATCTTCTATCTTCCCCAATGAAATAGAATTGATTGTCTCAAAGGTTCGGACATGATCTCGTGATTGACTTCTTTAAGAGAAGCTTCCCAGATTATACAAATTACAATTGGATTTATTTCCTACCGTAAGATTTGTCTACTTGTTTGTTTTTACTATCTTGGAGAGTAAATTACTCCCTACTCCAAGATACTAGCCTAAGCTATGTTGGTGATAAGAGCCCTAGAAAATTAAAAGATTGCTAGATGAATTTTAATTAAGCGTCTAAGGATCTATTCGTTCAGAATAACAAACATATCAAAAACACTCAAATATGTTTTTTATAAAAAATGAAATTCAAAAACCTATAACAAAGTTTCTTTTCGAAGATTTGCAAAGAAACAGGTAACTCTATTTCTCAATAAAGGATGATTTCACAATCAGGTCAGATTCAGCAAAAAGAAAAAAAGACTAATGTAATCTTAGGTACTTCAAACAATAAATGCTTCGAATCACTACAAAGACCAAGTGAAAAACAATCCAAAACGCAAAACTTCTAGAAAATCATCAAAACACCAATACTGCTAAGATTCATTCATAGAAGGCTTTTGATAGAAACAATCATCAATCTGGGCAGAAACCAAAAACTCTAAATCAAAATAAAGATAAATTAAAGAAATAAATCTAGAGTTTTTCAAAATTTTAACAAGGTACGCAGGCTTGCAGAAGTAACGGGTGTGGTACCGCACTGTTTACTCAATCAAAGATGTGAAATTGTCCGCACTGTGCATAAAAGGAAAAGTGCGGTCCCAAAAAAAACTAGAGAAAAAACATAAAACATCTAAAAATTTTCAAAAACAGAGAAAACCTAAGCTACCCAGGCAGATGTCTATCAGTCAAAAACCAGGAAAAACGTTTCCTCAAATCAAAATAAAAGAGAACCAAAAACAAAAATTTCTTCCCCAGTGGAGTCGCCAATTTGTTGTGTGGATTAATCCGTCTTGCGGACAAGACCGATCTCCTTAATACTAAAAGTATCTAGCAACAAATAGCCAAATAAACTAATCTTTCTCTAAGCATATATGATCTACGAAAAGCTCTATAGAGGTGTAAAAGACTTACCGTATGTCCAGCGCTTGTTTGAAGTCGTTGTTGTCCCTCGAGCGCTTGAAGGAGTTTTCCTCATTAACCTGCAGTCACAAACAAGCAAAATATTACATAGCACCTGTATAGAAATCATCATAAACCATGCTTATCATAGTGATCAAGGAATCTATGAAATAAACCATTAACTGAAAGCTTATTGAGAAAAATGAGTATATTTGTATTAATTTCAAAAGAAAGAAAACCTTACAACCTAAGCCTTGATGTTGCACAGGCCTTCCCAGGGTCCGAAGCAGGAATCTCCTTTACTTTGATAAGCTCTGCACTCCTCCAACCAAGACGAATAGAGGTATGTAATCTCTCCTCACAAAAGTCTTAGTAAACTGAGTCTGAATCTCAACAACACTTAACTTCAAATATTCTAAAGCTTGAACTCCCCTTGAGGCTACCCAATGCCTCTTTTTATAGTGGAAAAGAGGAGGTTTTCTATTCCAACTATGAAGGGATAAAATCCTCCTTCAAAGGGATAAGCTCCTCACATCAAGGGGTTAGCTCCATAAGGTAAGGGATACATGCACCTCATAAGAGCGGTTCTATCACCGCAAGATATTTTCTGGAAGCTTCTAGAATTCACTTTTATTGAGCTTTTTGGAATTTACTTGCACCGTTTTTATCTTACAGGGGTCCGCACCTTTAACACAGATAAATTCCATTTATGTATGCAAGAGAGCTGAACATTAGGTGCAGTATTGCAAGCAAGATAGAGAGAAAGTGCGACACCAAAGTTTAGGAGATTTTTAGAAACATTTCTCTGATTTTCAAGGCTTGACATGAGGAACTAATATGTTAGACTTGCAAAGGGATAAGTATGAGTAATAATGAGCTCATACACATAGAAGAATGTTAGGATGACAATTTTCAGTGTAACACTGGTTTCTCATTGTTGAGCTACACAAAACACTTTGGGTTGGAGTGTAGAGTTTTGGAGGATAGGATGAGCATAGTCCTAATCAATCCAATGCAAAACATTGTGTTCAACATTGTGCATAATCATGAGATAAAAAATGCACCATCATGGAGATCAACAACGTTGTCATTGATCAGAAGTGATGAGTTGGGGACCCAACTACTAAAGGATCATTCCAATGACCATTCTTGTGTAGCATTGGATAGGAAGTTGGTTGATGAGAGACATCTTATGATGGATAACATCTCCCATTATTATGATGGATCCTTCTTGATGAGCACTTCACAGCTCAATGAGAATATTTTCCTACAACATGTTTGGAACCTTATGGGTTCAACTTGGTCATTGATGAGTGGTCTTTATATAGAGATCCCAGGAGGTTGCACTTCAACATCTCATGAAGTGCAAAGATAGTGATAAGATTTGGGAGGATGGTATTCTCCATTGGAGGGATACTAATGTGTAGCATGGTAGGAGACACCAAAATTTGGATGGATGGGTGATGATGATGAGCAAGGGGTCGGTGAGCCACTTGCAGATCTATGACACAGGGCAGTAGGAGGCATGGTTGCGCTAGCTACTCTTGAAAGAGTTTGGCCATCATGTGACATATCCTATTTCAAAGGGTGTGTTGTGGTTTGGGGCATTGCATGAAACCCATATGTTATGGCATCAGAAGATTTGGTTGGAAGGGGAATTCTAAAAGTCAACTATCATGATGTTACCCCAGGACTTGTATGATGATGAGATGAGGAGGCAGCAAAAGTTATTGTTGCTTTGGTTATTCTTGGGAGAGTATGGACTGATTTTCTCCCATGCCTTGCATGATGTTTCAGGGGTAGATGATGGCACAATCATGGTGCAAAGGGGATACTCCTTATCTTTGGAGGATCAGGAGATACTTCCACATAGGAAGGAGTCTCCCATATGTAGCAGTATTTCGAGTCATGACTTTGGCATTGGGCATTTCAAAGAGACGAGTTATGATATGATAGGAGCCTTATCACAAAGGCCAACAACATTGTCACTTGGGGGTTTGGATTTTTTGATGGAGTGTTCCTAGGATCACTTCACATATGATGCACTTGATGGGCAAGTAGGAGATGAGAGTTATGGAGTGGTGGATGGAGACATCCAATACCATGATATGATCTTCTTGAATTGGATCTCGAAGCATAAGAAGAAGGCCTTACATAGATCACTTGGTTCATTCCTTTCCATTCACCAAGACCTCATGGAGATATATCAGACCACTATGGAGAGACCACCCATGGACCTCATTATCAGCTTACCCACAGTACATGGTAAGAGTTGTTTTTTTGTACTTATTGATCATCTAACAACATATTTGCATTCTCTTTCCATCTATATACAATGCATTGCTCCACAAGAGGGTAAGCCTCTATTTGGGCTTCATGGTCATTTTGGGACCAACACCAGCGATGAAGATATCCATTTCTTGTATGGATTTGGGCAAGTATTGTGTTATTCTTGGTATGCTGAGTTGATACACAATGTCATTTACTACCTTCTAGTAGATGAGAAAACATGCACAACTAGAAAATGGTTTGGAGACAACTTGCCACATGATGTTCTGAAACAACAGGTAGAAAAACTATGTTGTATCTACTTGGGAAACTATTGGTACCATCCAACACCTCACATAACACTCAATATCATCTTGATGCCATGTTGTGATGATGTACTATTCATTGTATGTGGGATAACTTGGGCAAGCAAGGTCCATAAAACCAAAGAGTGGGTCTTTGAGGATCCTGTTGCCCTTTTGCTTCATGAGGGCGACATTATTTCCCAAAATTAGTAGCAACTCTACACTTATCATAATTGGAGAGAGATACGGCGTGGGGTAGACAATTTGGTCCATCATGTTTAGCCATACAACCCATCTACGTTGCAGGAGAAAGAGATGGAGGATTTTCTCTATGAGTTACCACTTTGGAGGTGTTGTAGCTCCTACAACACCCTCCAAAAAATACATAAAATCATAACACACACTTCAAAATTTTTTGGAGCCCCTTTGAAACTAAAAGAAGGAAAAAGCCAAGTAAATTTTTTGAGAGCAAGTCGCATAAGTCGCGGATCCATGATTTGCGACCCATGCGACCTACGCGACTCAGCAACCCTAAGGTCAGGGAATTAGCGACTCAGCGACCTTTGCGACCCAGCGACCTTAAGGTCGCGAGGTTGCAAGGTCGCAAACTTACAACTTGCGACCTCATTAAGTACTCGCACGTGCGACCTTTTTATATAAGGTCGGGTCGCTAGGTCGCATTTGTAGCTCGCGGCGAAAACTGTGGAATTACTCTGACAGGTCGACTGGCACGTTTTCTTCCGGGTAAGTTGCCTTTTCCTCCCTATGTTTCCCTCTTAAGCATTTCTTGCCATTATTGAGCCTCCCCACGGTCTTATTTATTTGCTGGAGAGGATGTAGGGTTTTCTTTTGAGTTTCATCGTTGTTTTGTTTCCCAAAAACCCCAAGGTCACCCGTCTCTTGCCTAATTCCTCATGGCTATGCCTTATTGTCAGTTTAGGCCCTTTCAAGCCGCATACTTTTCCCGTTAGGGAAAGATTAGCCGCAAAGTCGCGCGCGCGCGAAACCCCCCCGACAGGCTCAAGTGCGACCTGCGACCCAGCGACTCGGTCGCAAGGTCGCAAGGTCGCGCGACTCCCTGTTAGCGACTCTGCGACCCTGCGACCTAGTCGCAAGGTCGCGAGGTCGCGTGTGAGTCCTTTTTGTGGATCAGCGACCCAGCGACTCCCAGAGAACAGTCAATTAAACTTTGCATGTGTAGACTTTATTTAGCCATTATCATCATGTCTTTCTCATCCTGGGATTCTGTCTTGAATGCAACAGGTGAATTTAGAGCAGACACGGTACCGGTCCTCTCCGACTATAGCAATATGGCACCCCGGGTGTAACGCCCACGAGTTGGACGCCCACGACTCGGGTGATTTGGGCGCCCTCCACGGGCGCGCATGAGCAAAACGATGGAAGGGCGCGCGCCACGGCGACGGGCGCGCCCACAACGGGCGTCACGGCCGTATTGAGCGAGGGCGGTTGGAGTTAGTCATAGCGGCGACGAGCGCCCCATTCTAGACACGGGCGCACATCAACGTAACGACACAACGGACCGACGAGTTTATATGGGCGACGGGCGCACGATAGCCAACACGCGGGGGTCGGCTCGGGTCGGCCGAGCGCCCCTCACACCCGCGACGCGACGGTTCATGGTGAACGGTGTAACGGGCGGGTCGGCTCGGGTCGGCCGAGCGACCCACCTCTTCAACGAACGAACGCGTATAAAAGCAAGGCGTTGTGGAGAGCGACAAGCAACCAACGGCGAGCAATCTTAAGAGCGCACCGCAGCAAGAGACTTGTGGTCGAGCGAGAGATGCGCCCGCCGGGCGGGCAGCCAACGGGAGCGACGAGCTAGCATACTTGAGCGCGGCGGTGAACAGCGCACGGCACTGCGGCAACCGAGCGCCGGCAAGTGCGACGGGCGAGTCAACCGTGCGCACTACGCGTACTTCAGGTAACGGTGGGCGCAAGGCACGGTGGGACGATGGGCGGACGAACGCACGACGGGCGAGTCGGGTGACTCACGACCCGACCAAGGTGCGACGGGCCGAGTCGGCACAAACTCTATGTAAAAACAGGCTCTCGACCTGTATAATCCAGCGAGGCAATTTTATGATATTTGATATAATAAAATTGGTTTCTTCAATCTGTTTGGTGTATTTCTGAATGATGGTGTATGTTTTATAATTCCGCAATAAAACATAATAATAAAGTGAAGACTAACACTTAAAAAAATAAGTAGAGGCGTAGTCCGGAAGATGGCAAAACCGAAGGGAGGCCGTTTAGCCGGTGCCGCACGACCTGCCCAAGTGGACAAACGAGATGGGGGCGTGACAGATGGTATCAGAGGCGACAAGAAATGCTACCAAAGACAGGTATGTATGCAGTCAAGTATTTCTCATGAAGCTTGGTTGCATAGTTTGGGTTTTCTTGACCTAGAGCTTCTAGGCAAGAATGTGCAAGCGCTGGTGGACACCGGTGCAACGCACAACTTCATGTCGACAGAAGTAGCGAAGGTAGTTGGGCTGCAACTACTTCCCAATGATGCGGAAGTGAAGGTAGTGAACTCCAGAACGAAAGTGTCGGGATTGGCAAATGAAGTGCCGGTTCGTATTGGCGATTGGCAAAGTTGTCTGGACTTCACCGTGATGGAGATGAGCGACTTTGACATGATATTGGGGCAGGATTTTTTGAAGGGCAACCGTGTGGTTGTCTCACCTTCAAGCAGTGAGATAGTTATATGGAAGGACTCACGATGGTGGACTATACCTACTCATGCGCAGCGTAGGGAAGTGACTGTGCAGTACATTTCTGCACCAAGTATGAACAAAGCTATGAAGGACCCAGGGATCGAAACATTTGCGACGGTCATCCGAGGAGTTGAGGATGATGGAGTGGGGACGCCTATTCCTGGCGAAATTTCCGATGTGCTAGAGCGATATGCAGATCTTATGCCTGATGAGCTTCCGAAAGTACTACCACCAAGGCGTGCAGTGGACCATGCCATTGAGCTAGAGCCGGGGAAGGAACCTCCAGCCAAAGCTCCCTATCGACTGTCAGGGCCGGAATTGGAAGAGTTGAAGAAGCAGCTAAAGGACTTAGCCGAAGCAGGTTTCATTCGACCTTCAAGGTCCCCGTATGGTGCTCCAGTATTGTTCCAACGAAAGAAGGATACGAATGAACTACGGATGTGCTGTGATTATCGGGCCTTGAATAAGAAAACGATAAGGAACAGATATCCTTTACCGTTAGCAGCGGATTGTTTCGATAAGCTTGCGAAAGCCCGAGTGTTTTCCAAGCTGGACTTGAGACAGGGGTATTATCAAGTGCGGATAGCTGAAGGAGATGAGAGGAAGACCGCGATAGTGACGAGATATGGGAGCTTCGAGTTCCTAGTCATGCCATTCGGGTTGTGCAACGCTCCAGCCACGTTTTGCACTTTGATGAACGACGTATTGCGTCCACACCTTGACACCTTTGTGGTGGTGTACTTGGATGATATCGTTATTTTCAGTGATAACATGGAGGATCATAAGAAGCATTTGGCGTTAGTCTTCGAAGCGCTGAAGAAACATCAGCTGTACTTGAAGAAGTCCAAGTGTATGTTCGCTCAGACCGAGATTCCGTTCCTTGGACACATTGTTGGGCCGGGTTATATACGGATGGAGCCGAGTAGGATCAAGGCAATAGAGGATTGGGCTGAACCGAAGAATGTCCATGATATGAGGGTCTTCTTGGGAATGACCAACTACCAACGAAAGTTTGTAGAGGGGTACTCCAAGATAACTGCGCCACTGACAGACCTTTTGAAGAAGGGGAAACGATGGAGTTGGACCGAGAAGTGTCGTGAAGCTTTTGAAGAGCTGAAGAGAAGGATGGTGACAGCACCGATACTGAGGCTACCTGATTTCGAGAGACCGTTTGAGGTCCACACTGATGCTTCAAATTTTTCAATCGGAGGGGTTCTATTGCAGGATGGACATCCAGTGGCTTATGAAAGTCGGAAGTTGCAGGATAGAGAGCGCAGATATCCGGTTCACGAGAAGGAAATGACTGCCATCATTCATTGTATGCATGTCTGGAGACATTACTTGGTGGGGAAACCATTTGTTGTCAAGACTGACAACGTTGCTGCAAGTTACTTTGCATCACAACCAAAGCTGTCAGCAAAGCAAGCACGCTGGCAGGACTTCTTGGCTGAGTTTGACATGACTCTTGAGTACAGACCGGGGAAGCTCAATGCTATGGCAGATGCCCTCAGTCGAAAGGCACAACTAGCAGCATTGGACGCTGAAGGCCGAGCTGAAAGGACAAGAAGCAGGGTCAATATGCCTGCGGAGATGCAAGAGAGACTTAGAGCTAGCGTGGAGACAGATACACAAGCGAATTTGATCATGAAGCAGGTTAAGGAAGGGAAGACACGCAAGTTTTACTTGCAGGATGGCTTCTTGTTCTATGGAGACCGACTTTACATTCCAAAGTCATCGGGACTTAGGAGGCACCTTTTGAAGGAGTGCCACGACTCAACTTGGGCTGGCCACCCAGGTCAACGTCGGACTATGGCATTGTTGGAGAGAGGGTACTTCTGGGAGAAGATGAGGCAGGAAGTGGAGGAGTATGTACACACGTGCATCATTTTTCAACAGGACAAATCGGATCATCATAGACAAGGAGGATTGTTGCAGCCTTTGCCGATTCCGGAGAGACCATGGGCAAGTGTCTCTATGGACTTCATTTCTCACTTACCAATGGTTCAGGGGTATAACGGAATCATGGTCATTGTTGATCGTTTTTCCAAGTATGCTACATTCGTTCCAACGAAGTTACCATGTGGGGCTGAGATGACAGCTGAGCTTTTCTTCAAGAACGTTGTGAAGTATTGGGGGATACCGATGAGTATCATATCTGATAGGGACTCACGTTTTACAGGGAAGTTTTGGAACGCCCTGTTCAAGCTAGTTGGGACAGAATTGCTGCAAAGTTCGAGTTACCATCCGCAGACAGATGGACAGACCGAACGGATAAACGCTTTGCTGGAGGACTACTTGAGACATTATGTTACGGCTGATCAGCAGAATTGGCCAGGACTCCTGGATATTGCTCAGTATAGCTACAATATGCAGAAGAGTTTCGCAACGGGGTATGCTCCATTCGAGTTGGTCAATGGACAGATGCCTATTGCGCCGCATACGGTGCTACCAAGAGGATTTGGCAAGAACCCACATGCCAAGAGGTTCTTGGCCACATGGGAAGAAAACTTGGAGATAGCATGGATGCATCTGCACAATGCTGCAGAAAAGATGAAGAAGCAGGCAGATAAAGGTAGAACGGATGCACACTTCGATGTTGGAGACAAGGTTTATCTGAGGATCACTGGAGATCAGTTTCAGCCACCTAAGGGGACTGCTAGATCTTTGACGAGACGATATGATGGGCCTTTCCACATAAAGAAGAGGATCGGTGAAGTTGCCTATGAGTTGGAACTTCCAGACCATATGCATGCCAGGCACCCTGTCTTCCACATAAGTCAACTAAAAGGAGGCAAACTTGATGCTGATGATCCAGACCGAGCAGCACCACCGAGAGGACCAGCGATGATCATTGACAAACCAGACTTAGTTTTGGAGAAGATCCTTGATCTTCGAACAACAGGAGTTGCGGGCAATGCACGGAGAGAATTTCTCATTCAATGGGAAGGACGACCGGAGGAATCGAGCTGGGAACCGGAGGAAACGTTGTGGAGATGGAAGAAAGAAATAGCAGAGTTTGACCAAATGTTGCTGAGATCTATCGGATTGCCAAGGACGTCAATGACTCAAGGTGGGGGAGTATGTAACGCCCACGAGTTGGACGCCCACAACTCGGGTGAGTCGGGCGCCCTCCATGGGCGCGCATGAGCAAAACGATGGAAGGGCGCGCGCCACGGCGACGGGCGCGCCCACAACGGGCGTCACGGCCGTATTGAGCGAGGGCGGTTGGAGTTAGTCATAGCGGCGACGAGCGCCCCATTCTAGACACGGGCGCACATCAACGTAACGACACAACGGACCGACGAGTTTATATGGGCGACGGGCGCACGATAGCCAACACGCGGGGGTCGGCTCGGGTCGGCCGAGCGCCACTCACACCCGCGACGCGACGGTTCATGGTGAACGGTGTAACGGGCGGGTCGGCTCGGGTCGGCCGAGCGACCCACCTCTTCAACAAACGAACGCGTATAAAAGCAAGGCGTTGTGGAGAGCGACAAGCAACCAACGGCGAGCAATCTTAAGAGCGCACCGCAGCAAGAGACTTGTGGTCGAGCGAGAGATGCGCCCACCGGGCGAGCAGCCAACGGGAGCGACGAGCTAGCATACTTGAGCGCGGCGGTGAACAGCGCACGGCGCTGCGGCAACCGAGCGCCGGCAAGTGCGACGGGCGAGTCAACCGTGCGCACT
The DNA here is from genome assembly GCA_034641835.2 of Pinus albicaulis. Lineage (NCBI taxonomy): Eukaryota > Viridiplantae > Streptophyta > Pinopsida > Pinales > Pinaceae > Pinus > Pinus albicaulis. The sequence goes on from CM076581.1 coordinate 1,470,935,960, forward strand.
ACGCATACTTCGGGTAACGGTGGGCGCACGGCACGGTGGGACGACGGGCGGACGAACACACGGCGGGCGAGTCGGGTGACTCACGACCCGACCAAGGTGCGACGGGCCGAGTCGGCACAAACTCTATGTAAAAACAGGCTCTCGACCTGTATAATCCAGCGAGGCAATTTTATGATATTTGATATAATAAAATTGGTTTCTTCAATCTGTTTGGTGTATTTCTGAATGATGGTTTATGTTTTATAATTCCGCAATAAAACATAATAATAAAGTGAAGACTAACACTTAAAAAAATAAGTAGAGGCGTAGTCCGAAAGATGGTAAAACCAAAGGGAGGCCGTTTAGCCGGTGCCGCACGACCTGCCCAAGTGGACAAACGAGATGGGGGCGTGACACCGGGTGTCCCGAAGGAGAAGTAGGCAGGTGGTGGAGGAAGAGTCAGACACAGACATACAAACATCTCCTCCACCAATATACAGAGACACCCTTTGCACCTTCGCAAAGGAGGACAGCCTTAGGTGGTATGAAGTATACCGCGAGTTCGCCATACCAGAAGATGAGTTTCCAGAAGATCTCCCGGACCGGGAAGTATATCTGAAGGTTAAGAAATCCAAATTTCACCTAGCAGGGTCACATCCCGCCATCTTTCCGTGCCCAGAAATGTTGGACTGGATCATACAGAAGACGGACCCTAAGAACTTCGCAATCCGAGATAGTGGAGGTAAAACTTTTGCAACATTGGAGAGTCAAAAGCACAGGTCTACTACTCGCTACCCAAGCCAGAGGTGAACTTCACCCCAAGATGGTTTTCTGCAAATGAAGTGCCGATGGTTGATACAATCAAAAAATGGTGGGCAGAACCAGATAAATTCAAAATCAAGAAAGACTAGGAGTACCCGGTGGCTAGTCTGAGGAAGGTGTATAAGTTAGTGGCCGCCATCGCGTGCGGTAGCGACCTTTTGGTCGCAGGTCGCATGTTTGGAAAAGGTCGCAGGGAAGCTGAACCGTCGGGAAGTTGAAGCGTCATAAAGCCTGAGGGCGTTTCTTGAAACTATAAATACCCCTGTGGGGCACATAGTTTAGGGCTGCTCTTTTTTGGACTGAAAGGCAATATTGCATTGTAACTGAAGAATCATACTCTTGATATATGTAATACAATACATGTTAAAACCCTTTGATTGGATGATGTGTTTAGCTATGACAACATTGTGTGTATTCTGCGTACAGTTTCAGAATATCTTCTGATTAATGAATCTGTGTTATTAATAGTGTCATTCATGCACCATAGCTATCTGTGATTGTGTTGATGATGCTCAAGTTTATTATTTACTCTTATGATGAATGTTAATGAACTATTTTATTAGCATTTCATTATATCTCTCGGAAAGTTAAGGAATACTCTTGCCATAAAGAACTGTTTCTTTGGTGGTCAGATTATCCTGCATGCATACCCCATAGATGTGTTGCTAACGACACTTCCTGAGTGTATGCATGCTGTCTATTACCTTGCTACGTACAGTGTCATATATTGGTTTGATACATCAGTCATGTATTCTGTATCGTGTGAATAAGTGTATGTTTGCAGTTTCAATCAGGTTGCTCGAGACCGAAGAGATAGTCATTTAAGTGGTAGCCGGACCCACACCCCGGACGGGATCCCTACTCCAAACGGTTCAAAGTCTAATTGGGACTTTCTACCGGGGAGATCCCCTACTGTTGGCCGGACATTTTTTCCCGTCAACAGATTTGGCGCTAGAAGGAGGGCCATGGCATCCTCCCAGCATACGACCGATATTCCATCACAAACTCCCCACCGGGAGGTCATAAATAACGAACCTCCTCTTCCCCCCTTAGAGGATATTCCAACGGAGGAGGCTCGGTACTTTGAAATCACTAACGAACAGTTAAGATCCTTACGCCCAGTTGCCCGTAATCTCATGAGGGATTTACGGTATGCCCCTTTCATGGAGTGTCTAGCTCACACTAGGACTCCTGCTGAGAACATCACCCGTAATGGTGTGCTTGTCCGCACCATACCTGAACTTGTGAACTCCATGATTGAAGATCTCGGGCGGGCTGTCCAGGAAAACGACCCCATTCTCCAAGATAGTGAAGGTTTCCCTGATACTGAACCTTTCCCCAAACCTCAGCCTGACTTACATCAGTGGAACAACAACCAAGTGTACGACCTGCGAGAAGAAGGAGAGGGGGGTCGAAGGAACGAGAGAGAAGTTAACACAGCACGAAGAAATGAAAGATAAGGCAACACAACCCAAAGAAATGTAGGGGAAGGAATCAGGCCTCGAAGAAACGAGGGTGGAGTCAACAGAGGTCACAGACGTGGAGGCAGAGGAGATATAGTTCGCGGCCAAAGACACCACGTCAACGATCATCACCACCAAAACCAAAATAGGCCCCTTCCCCACAACTGGGAGCGTTTTAGAAACATGAATAACCGTGAAAGACACCAAGACGAACACTCTCGCCATCATGGCGGAGCATCAGTGTCAGGGACGGGAAGTGAGTCCGAGGCAGAATCCCGATATCGTCAGCACCCCAGAAGGGTGCAACCCCTAGCCTGGATGGCTCAATCCCCATTGGCTCTTTTAGGTCCTCTCCATGATATGCCTAGACACCCGGAGAAGCATCTTCCTAAATTTGATCCCGAGAAAGGTACCTCCGCGGAAGATCATATTAGTAGTTTCTATCTGTCCCTACAAATCATGAGAGTTCAGTCCGATGATGTCGCATGTCGATTGTTCCCACACACTCTTTTAAACCTTGCAGCCACCTAGTACCATTCCCTACCCAGTGCTTCTATTACTTCATGGGACCAGTTCCGTCGTGTGTTCCTGCAAAATTTTGCAGAAGATAAAACACCCTCTATGCTCCTCACAGAACTAAGCACCATCAAGTGTCATAGAAAAGAGAAAGTTAAAGACTTTAACCAACGCTTCGCCACAATATTGCAAAAATTTCCTCCAAACTTAGCATTGGACGATTCTATCACCATCGACTACTATACTAAAGCTCTCCCTAGGGATATTTCCGTTTTCGTCAAACGTGAGGCCCGCGCTACTCTTACAGAAAATTACGCTGCTGCTCTCGCGGTAGAGAAGGACATGTTGTCGATAGGAGTCATGGACCATGAAGGAAAGGATGATCACAAACCAACCACTAAAAAAGGTCAGTCTTCCACCCCTAATAGAGAGAGAGAAACTTTTGATTTCGAGAGTATGGCCAAGACCCTTAAACTACTAACGAATGAGGTCTCTGACTTAAAGAGAAAGGGCGTTGAAACCTCAACTACAAATAAACCTCCAAAACCCTTTTTCAAGAAAAGTAATCCCAACACCAGCAGACCTCCGTCAAACACCAGTGCCGCTCTCAATGTGGAGGAGATAGGGAAAGACAATTTTTTCTCTTTTCACCAAGCTGCCCATTCTGAAAAAACGTGCCCGCAATGGATTGGCAGCATGACCGCGGTGGTTAACCAACTTTTGGATGACCAAACTCCAGGAAACCTGACAGAGGATGAGGTTTCTGATCGAGATGAGGGTTCGCTCCTAGATGGTGAATCAGGAGCCTCTGTCTTAACTTTTGATGTAATCCGCGGGGAAGAGAGTCTTGCTCCCATTGATATCAACATGGTAGGCAGTCCCAAGGTTCATCCCACTCGAAATTATAGTCTTAGAAGCAAAGGAACTATCCCCGAACAATCATATGAGGACAAGAAAAGGGCTTTCCTGAGGAAAATTCTTCCTCCTGGAAATGAAAGACAAGCTACGCCAGAAAAGCCCATAAATAGTAATAGCAAAGCAAGTCAAAAGACCAAGCTCCCGGTGGAACCCTCGAAAACCACCACTGAACCTAGTCCCCAAACCGATACTAGCTACAACATAGTGGAGGACATGAAAAAGACCAGAGCTAATATCTCACTCTACGAGTTGGCCCGCATCACGAATCAAAAGGAACTTATTCTAAAAGCTTTCGCCAACAACCAAAATACGAAAAATGTCAGCAACACGTCTGCACAAACCAGTCCAGATATCCAGTCTATAGTGAACGCTGTCAACACGAATTCGAGAGGATCCATCCCTCCCTTCCTTTTGTCTTTTGAGATGTTTAACTTCAACGTTCACAATTGTCTCGTTGACTCCGGTGCATCCACAAATGTCATGCCTCTATCTGTGTGCAAGAAACTCAACATTCTCCCAGAGAAAACTGACGCAAAAATCATTCAACTTGACAGATCGCAAGTACCAGCCATTGGAGAACTAAACAATGTCATCATCCGCCTCTCATCCGACTCTAGAGTTCATCAATGTATTGATATTGTGGTTGTTGACATCCCAGAAGCCTATGGTGTATTGCTTAGTAGAGACTGGTCTAGCAAATTGCAAGGATACTTCGCCACAGATTGGTCTCACTTATGGCTACCTTACAAAGGGAGAAACAACCAAATCAGAGTCGAAAGTGAACCATACATGAAACACACTGTAACTGATTTGGATGCCACGAATGAACCCATCATCTTTGCCCAAGAGGAACTCGGGATGTGTTTCCTGGAGTCAATTTTTGGATGCTATCGACCTCCTCAGTCTTCAGTAGGCCCCGAGGTCCTTTCTGAAATGACGCTCGTCGCAGAGGAACAAGCCCAAACTGTCTCACACCAAGCCGAAATTCCTCCGCAATCCATTACCCCCAAGGACCCGGAAAGCGACATATGGACCTTGTATTACGACGGTTCCAAGAATCTCGATGGTTCTGGCGCTGGCTGCGTTTTGCTTGATCCACATAAGAAAAAATTCTTAGTCTCTTGTCGGTTGGAGTTCCAATGCACTAACAACACTGCTGAGTATGAAGCTTTGATCCTTGGGCTTAAAAAGGCACTGGATTTGAAGGTAAAATGCTTACGGGTCATTGGAGACTCCGAAATTATCACTCGGCAGGTACGCAACACTATTCATTGTTTGTCTCCACATTTAAAGGCGTATCAGCAAGAGGTATGGCGGCTCATTTTTGCTTTTGACGCTTTTGGAATTAAATCTGTTCTAAGAATGCATAATGCAGTGGCAGATACTCTAGCTAATGCTGCCGCAAGATTTACCCCTTTGAGGGACGGTTTCTCTATTGAAGTTATGTATAAACCCTCCGTGCCAGACAATATCACTAACTTGCGTGTTTTCGATGATGATCAACAGGTGCTGGAATTTATGTGCAACTCAGAGATATTCAAAGACGCTGCTATAGATGAAGAGGAGCATGACCAAGCTATGCAAAAGGAGTATGAGCAAGTCAAAGGAAACCCCATGCCTAAAGGGGTGGTATCGCTTGAGAAGCTTTTTGATCTGCAAAACCGCTTCCGTGGCCCCCCAAATGCCAAAGTACAGAGCTCTATCTTAGCTCATCGACAAGTAAACTTGGGATCAGAGGATAATCCTAAATTCGTAAACCTTGGGAAGGATTGCACCCCCCAAGAGGCTCAAGATTTCACTCAGCTATTTCGCAAATATCGTGACGTGTTCGCTTGGACATATGAGGAATTACGCACATACGATACCCGAATCATCCAACATGTGATACCCATCAAAGAAAATGTAAAACCTTTCCAAAAAAAGCTCAGGAAAGTGCACCCTACGATGGAACCACTGATTCTGAAGGAACTCAAAAAACTTTTAGATGCACGCATTATCTTCAAAGTTCGCCATTCCACATGGGTGTCCAATTTGGTTCCGGTACGGAAGAAGTCAGGTGAAATTCGCTTATGCGTAGATTTCTGAAACTTAAACCGGGCCTCGAATAAAGATAATTACCCGGTACCCCCTATGGAGAAAATATTACAGGCAGTGTCCGGGTCAGAGATGTTCTCTCTATTGGACGGATTAACTGGTTACAATCAGGTACTGGTGGCTGAACCAGATAGGTTAAAGACTACCTTTCGGACTAAGTGGGGAACTTTCGCTTACAGGCGCATGCCTTTTGGATTAATCAATGCAGGAGCAACATTCCAAAGAGATATGGATATAGCATTCAGGGGTCTGATAGGCCAAAGTGTGGTAGTCTACTTGGATGATGTTACGGTATTCTCTAAACGCCGGGGGGATCATTTGCGTCACCTCAGACAGATCTTCGAAAGGTGCAGAAAATACGGTATCTCGCTCAACCCAAAGAAGAGCGTTTTTGTCGTAGCAGAGGGAAATCTACTGGGTCACATCATAACTAAACAAGGCATTGTCGTTGATCCAGAACGTGCGAAAGCCATTGCTCAGATTTCTCCCCCCAGCAGTAAGAAAGCAATGCAGTCCTTTTTGGGAAAGATCAATTTTGTACGTAAGTTCATATCAGATTTCGCCCAGATAGTGAAACCACTGCAGGGAATGATAAAGAAAAATGCTACCTTCAAATGGAATCAGCCCGAAAAGGAAGCTTTCGACCAGATCAAGAAAGCTATAGCCGAAGCGCCTTCCCTCCAGAGCCCAGATTTCGACAGAAATTTCAGCTTGTATACGTTCGCTTCGGATTCGTCCCTGGCAGCCGTACTCACACAAAAGGACAGAAATAATGACGAGCGTCCCATTTCATTCATGAGCACCGATCTGCAGGGAGCTGAATTAAATTATCCCGAAATCGAAAAATAGGCCTATGCGGTATATAAAGCGGACAAACATTTCCGACCATACATTTTGAAAAACCATGTCACAGTTTACGTTCCCCACCCAGCTGTTCGCTCACTGTTCATGCAGCAGGAGTTGGGCGAGAGACGAGGGAACTGGGTTGCGTGTATGCAAGAGTACGACTTAGAGTTTAAGCCAACACGCACAGTTAAAGGGCAAGGTCTATGCCAAATGGCTGCAGAGGCCGCAAGTTCCCACCAGGTTGAAGAAGATAATTGGGAACAAGAAATTGATATGTACCAAACCGACGTCATACCTCAGATAAGGAATCCTTCTTGGTACTCGGATATTTCAGATTATTTAGCACATGGTACATTGGATCCCGCTCTAAATGCCCGACAGAAACGTGCAATCAGACTCAAAGTTGCGTCTTACCAGTTAATCCAAGGGAAGATTTTCAGGAAACATTCCGATGGGGTCATGTTACGCTGCCTGGAATATGATGAAGCTCAGAAGAACTTAATCGAGCTGCATGATGGACCAGCAGGAGGTCATTTTTCCAGGGATACTATAGCCCATAAAATAATGCGAGCAGGTTATTATTGGCCAACTCTTTTCAGAGATGCCCACGCATATGTTCGGAAATGCATTCAATTCCAGAAATTCGCAAGCCGAGAAGCGCGTCCGGCTGCTCCTTTGTTGTCAGTAGCAGTAGAAGAACCTTTTCAACAATGGGGTCTAGACGTCATTGGCGAGATCCTACCCCACTCTTCTAAGCAACACAGGTACATCCTAACAGCCACTGATTACTTCACCAGGTGGGTTGAAGCAATACCATTACGCCAAGTCAACGACCAGGAGGTAATGCAATTTGTCATTCATTCCATCATTACCAGGTTTGGCGTTCCGACCTCCTTGGTTTTTGATAATGCAACATATTTTTCATCTTTTAAATTATATGATTTTGCTTTAGAAAATGGTATCATCCTTAAACACTCTGCAAAATACTATCCCCAAGGAAATGGTCTAGCAGAATCAACAAATAAAAATCTGATTCGCATCATTAAAAAGACCCTTCTGTCTCACCAACGAAACTGGCATAATGCTCTCCAAAATGCACTTTGGGCTGATCGCGTCACTCCTAAGTCCTCAATAGGCACCTCACCATATTTTCTCGTGTATGGGAAAGAAGCCGTCCTCCCACCCAATTTGTCTCTTCCCGCTTTACAGTTGTCTCAAGAGTGTCATGGTACCCCTTGCCCTACCTTGCAAACCCGCATTGACACCCTGCTGAAACTAGAAGAGGAAAGGCAGAAAACCCGGGAGAAATTCGCCATCCACTAGAATCGGATCAAGAAATGGTTCGATAAAAAGTCTGCGGGAGATAAAAAATTTGAAGTAGGAGACCTAGTCCTAAAATGGGATAAAGCACACGAAGAAAAAGGAAAACATGCCAAATTTCAAGCATTATGGATAGGTCCCTTTCAGGTTAAAGAAAAGGTGGGTCCCCATACTTTCCGATTGCAAACTCTGGAAGGAAAAGTCGAGGTCCTCCCGGTAAACGGGCATGACCTCAAACACTATTTTACTTAAACCCCTAAAAAAAAAAAAAAAAAAAAACTCTTTCTCTAACTCTTCAAAGAAAACCTTGTCTAAGCTGCCCGCAACTGGCTCACTCCTTGAAGAGGTTCTATGCTGATGAAAGGCCCTTCCCGCAAAACACGGGGCAGTTGAAACTCGCTTGTAATGGGCACCTAAGGATAATACACGGTCTTACTAGAGTCTTCAAGCATAAGGAACCACCTAGCGGCTTAAAGGGTGCAGGCAGAAAAGGTCTTGCATAGCAGTAACCGGATCATGAGGGAACAGGGCTAACTCAAGAGAATTGCAGGTCATCCGGGAAAAACCCGAGTCCTCATATGAGATCAGGAGCAACCTCTCTGCAAGCAAAATAAGTCGGGATCCCTCATCCGCCCAGGCAAAATATGCCCATCTAAATAAGTGCCACAGGCACATTCTCAAATAAGTGCAACCGCACACAAATAAAGGGTAAAGGATTGAGAAAGGCTTCCTGCGCAGAGAGGTGTTGTAACGACTCCGCCGGGGTACTGACCAGGCTCGCTGGCAGCGGAGCAACGTTCATGACTCCTTAGGCAGTGACTCCGCCGGAGCCGAGAGGTTCGCTGGCAGCGGAGCAACACCATGAGGATGAAATAATTGTACCGGACCCTGCAGTTGTCCAAGGTTTCCCCAACCCTCTCGATCCTGAAGCGTGAGGAATTAAAATTCGGTTGATCTGCACCCCATAAGCCAAAAGGCCAGGCAACTATGCGGGGTGGCAAAGGAAGGAAGGTGTAAACTCTGAGGTAAAAGAACAAGCTAGTATTTAGACCCCTCCCGCCTCCCTCATCGACCCTTCATCAGCAGAGACTCTGAATTCATCTAGTGAATCACCATTTGTTGTAGCTCCTACAACACCCTCCAAAAAATACATAAAATCATAACACACACTTCAAAATTTTTTGGAGCCCCTTTGAAACTAAAAGAAGGAAAAAGCCAAGTAAAGTTTTTGAGAGCAAGTCGCATAAGTCGCGGATCCATGATTTGCGACCCATGCGACCTACGTGACTCAGCGACCCTAAGGTCGCAGAGGTCGCCAGGTCACAAGAGTCGGAAGTCAAGCAATTTGCGACCTTGCGACCCAGCGACCTTAAGGTCGCAAGGTCACAAGGTCGCAAAATGAAGTATTAAGGGAATTAGCGACTCAGCGACCTTTGCGACCCAGCGACCTTAAGGTCGCGAGGTCGCAAGGTCGCAAACTTACAACTTGCGACCTCATTAAGTACTCGCACGTGCGACCTTTTTATATAAGGTCGGGTCGCTAGGTCGCATTTGTAGCTCGCGGCGAAAACTGTGGAATTACTCTGACAGGTCGACTGGCGCGTTTTCTTCCGGGTAAGTAGCCTTTTCCTCCCTATGTTTCCCTCTTAAGAATTTCTTGCCATTATTGAGCCTCCCCACGGTCTTATTTATTTGCTGGAGAGGATGTAGGGTTTTCTTTTGAGTTTCACCGTTGTTTTGTTTCCCACAAACCCCAAGGTCACCCGTCTCTTGCCTAATTCCTCATGGCTATGCCTTTTTGTCAGTTTAGGCCCTTTCAAGCCGCATAATTTTCCCGTTAGGGAAATATTAGCCGCAAAGTCGCGCGCGCGCAAAAACCCCCCGGCAGGCTCAAGTGCGACCTGCGACCCAGCGACTCGGTCGCAAGGTCGCAAGGTCGCGCGACTCCCTGTTAGCGACTCTGCGACCCTGCGACCTAGTCGCAAGGTCGCGAGGTCGCGTGTGAGTCCTTTTTGTGGATCAGCGACCCAGTGACTCCCAGAGAACAGTCAATTAAACTTTGCACGTGTAGAATTTATTTAGCCATTATCATCATGTCTTTCTCATCCTGGGATTCTGTCTTGAATGCAACAGGTGAATTTAGAGCAGACACGGTACCGGTCCTCTCCGACTATAGCAATATGGCACCCCGGGTGTCCCGAAGGAGAAGTAGGCAGGTGGTGGAGGAAGAGTCAGACACAGACATACAAACATCTCCTCCACCAATATACAGAGACACCCTTTGCACCTTCGCAAAGGAGGACAGCCTTAGGTGGTATGAAGTATACCGCGAGTTCGCCATACCAAAAGAGGAGTTCCCAGAAGATCTCCCGGACCGGGAAGTATATCTGAAGGTTAAGAAATCCAAATTGCACCTAGCAGGGTCACATCCCGCCATCTTTCCGTGCCCAGAAATGTTGGACTGGATCATACAGAAGACGGACCCTAAGAACTTCGCAATCCGAGATAGTGGAGGTAAAACTTTTGCAACATTGGAGAGCTCAAAAGCACAGGTCTACTACTCGCTACCCAAGCTAGAGGTGAACTTCACCCCAAGATGGTTTTGTGCAAATGAAGTGCCGATGGTTGATACAATCAGAAAATGGTGGGCAGAACCAGATAAATTCAAAATCAAGAAAGACCAGGAGTACCCGGTGGCTAGTCTGAGGAAGGTGTATAAGTTAGTGGCCGCCATGTTGTGCAGAGTGTACGGACGTTCGGATGCCACCACTTTCAACGGAACATGGGCAACCATTATGGAACACGTAACAGTACACGGCACTCGGTTCAATTGGGCTGGTATATTAATGGGCTCCATGCACACAAATTTGGCTTCAGCTTTAGCCCCAGATGAGGGAGAGCCGTCAGAATTTTATATGGCTTCGTATTTATTAGATGCTGTCTGTGCCCAGTTGCATGTTGAGGGATGGCCACATAACTGGGACTCCGAACAGACCCACGCAATCCACTTGCAGACCAAGGTATTCTGGGAATCCAGGTACAAGTCAGACATCGAGAAAATCTCTCATATATTCATTCCCGCCCTCTATGGGAAACTATTCGGTCAAGACACCCCCTGCATGTCTTGGCGAGCAATGGAGACACTAGCTCAGGTGGCACACTAGTTCCCATTCGCTGAATTCACAATCATCCGAGTATTTGGCTCGTTTAAAGCACCACATGCTCTGCCTAAGTTTATTACCGACAAGGTTCTCATGCAGGAGGTATGTTTCCAGATGACCTCGGGCTTCTCTAACGTCCTTTCCAAAGGGAAGAATAAACCTTGGCCTGCTCTACCTCTCACCATTGGTGCTTATACAGTCAAGGACTCCAGAGAAGTAGCACGTGAAGGGGAAGAGGTAAAAAGTTATCACTTCAGAAATCTGGATTGCCGAACTTATGACCCAGTCAGGATAGTTCCTGAGCATTGTAAAAGGGCCAATTTTAGATGGAGTTATCAGCACGTCGAGCGCCCGACAGAGGACGAAAAAAGAAAATGGTACAACGGAGAAAGGCATCTAGCTCCAGGGATCGACTCTGACCGAGAAGAAGAGGATCACCAGAATTTAGGAGATAGAAGCCATAAGCTTGGAGGATCTTCTTCCTCCAAAGATAAGAAAACACAGACTGGTACGGGGCCTGATACCGCAGATCAGCAAAGGGAAGCAGAAGCCCAAGCCAAGAAGGAAGAGGAAAAGAAGATGAAGGAAGATGAAGAGAAACGTAAGAAAGATGCCAGGACAGAGCGAAAAAAGAAAAAGGAAGAGGAAAAGGAAAGACAGGAAAAGGAGGCACAGGCGGCGGCAGAAAAGGCACTTAAGGAAGAACTCGACAAAGTCGATCGTCAAAAGGAGGCAGAACAAGCCGCCGCGGCAGAAATAAAGAGAAAAGATGAAAAGGAAGCAGAGGCAGAGGCAGAAAGAAGGAAGAAGGAGGAACACGACAAGGCGGAGGCCGAGCGCCGGCAAAAGGAAAAAGAAAAGGATCAAACACAGGATGAGGAGGACGAGCTAATAGACGACATTGACCTATCTCCCCTGGATATCCCTTCAGGTGGCGCGAAAAGTACCCTCAATGTTGATGATTTTCCCGGGACGCAGGAAGAAGAAGTCTTCGACCTGACCAGATTGACATTTGACCAATTCTCCTTCAAAATACGGCAAGAGAAAAGGAAATCCTTAGCGCAAGGCCATCCCGCCATCTCTACGGTCGCCACTGGAAAGGACATAGTCCCAGATACAAGGACTAACCCTGTTATGATAGCATCAGCAGGCACCACTTTTGCCGCGGCCACAGAGGAAAATGTCACTAGGATGAGCAGGGAAATTATTTCTTTGCAGAACAGGCTAAAAGCAGCGGAGCAAGAGAAATCAAGACTAGAAAGTGAGATGCTACAACTCCAAAGTAGGCCCGCCCAAGTAAACGAGGTCCCACTGGCGGTCAAGAAAGAGTGTGATGTGTTGGAAATGACCATGAGGCAAGTATACAAAGAAATGCTCACACTAAAACAAACAGTGGCCCCATTGGCAGCGGCACGAGAGGAAACCAAACAAAAGCACGAGCAGCTCAGGGAAGCCTCGGCGGCTTTGGACAAAATGATGAACTGGACGGCACAGTATCAGCAAGCTCCCGAACATGTGCCTAGGAAGGATTGGAGTCATACGCAAGAAGCCAAAGTACAAATTCGGATGAATATGCAGTCCAAAGACAAGCTGGCCAAAGATTTGGACAAAGTAATGTCTGCATATAATCACCTAATCAGTGGTATTGACTCCATGAACGCTCTTCATCACATTCCGTCATTAGGGGCACTGAATGAAACTAAAGACTGGGAGCAGGTAGAGCAGGAAATTCAGTCTTTTCTACAACCCGTGAGACAAGCTGCTGCCGCACCAGAATTTGAGGCATCACAAGAGAACCTAAATCGGTTGCTTGCCACTCCAGTACAAATCTATACCAAGCTTGCTTCCCTCTCAATGCTGATCTCTCAGAAGAAGGAGACTCTGGTGCCGAATGCCCTAGAATGTATGCATCGAATAAAAGAGGAAAGCCCTCTCGTCGCTCCTATAACAGCAGATTACCAGACTTGGCGAGATTTCCTCAAAGGCAAGAAAGTCGACGTTCCAGAAACCTCAATTACGCGACCACCTCCATAGTTTAACCGCTGGGTCGCAGGTCGCACCTGTGACCAGGTCGCAGGTCGCACCTGCCACCAGGTCGCAGGTCACACCTGCGACCAAGTCGCAGGTCACAATCTTTTGGTCGCAGGTCGCAAGTGTGGCAAAGGTCGCAGGGAAGCTGAACCGTCGGGAAGTTGAAGCGTCGGAAGGCCATAAGTGCGTCTCTTGAATCTATAAATACTCCTGTGGGGCACATTGTAAAGGGCTGCTCTTTTGTGGACTGAAAGGCAATATTGCATTGTAACTGAAGGATCATACTCTTGATATATGTAATACAATACATGTTAAAACCCCTTTGATTGGATGATGTGTTTAGCTGTGACAACATTGTGTGTATTCTGCGTACAGTTTTAGAATATCTTCTGATTAATGAATCTGTGTTATTAATAGTATCATTCATGCACCATAGCTATCTGTGATTGTGTTGATGATGCTCAAGTTTATTATTTACTCTTATGATGAATGTTAATGAACTATTTTATTAGCATTTCGTTGTATCTTTCGGAAAGTTAAGGGATATTCTTGCCATAAAGAATTGTTTCTTTGGTGGTCAGATTATCCTGCATGCATACCCCATAGATGTGTTGCTAACGACACTTCCTGAGTGTATGCATTCTGTCTATTATCTTGCTATGCACAGTGTCATATATTGGTTTGATACATCAGTCATGTATTCTGTATCGTGTGAATAAGTGTATGTTTGCAGTTTCAATCAGGTTGCCAGAGACCGAAGAGAAGTCATTTAAGTGGTAGCCGGACCCACACCCCGGACGGGATCCCTACTCCAAACGGTTCAAAGTCTAATTGGGACTTTTTACCGGGGAGATCCCCTACTGTTGGCCGGACATATTTTCCCGTCAACAGGAGGGTGACTCATTTTGTTTGGATGATAGCTTGGGGATTGGATCTTCACATGGGAATGAAGGTTCCCAATATTTTTCAGATTACATGCCTCAAGAAGGTCTCTAGACAATATATAGTTTCCTCTATGGATATCCCACTTCTTCATGATGATAGCCATTTGGATTTGTCACCAAAGGCTAACATGTACACTTGCAAGGAGCAACTAGGGGACAGATTGATGAGAGAGCATCTTTTTCAGTGGAGGAGCTTATCATATGAGGATGCTACAGGAGGAGGAGAGGAGGATTTTCAGTTCTATCTTTGTAGTTGCTTGAGGACAAGCAACATTTGGGAGGAGAGGATTGTAATATTCCAAAATTGGCTTGCAACTAATTAGAATATTAATTTTTTCTTTTGCCATTTAGATAGATGAATAAGTGGGTAGGGAGACCCATAAATCTCTTTAGTAGAAATAAAATCCTTCTTAATGTGATTAGGGATCATCTTAGTAGCTGGATAAAGCACCCTCATGTGTGAAGAGGGGTTGGAGAATGTGGATGGGCTCGAGTTTGACCAAATCAACAACGATGGTATGGAGAGAGTGTATCATCAATGAGAGATAGCGCAGTCTTAATGGGATGGAGTCTCCATGATAATAGTGGCTTTAATGAGTGGGGCCCAAGGTGAGTAGGCTCACAATGCATATAAGGAGGGGAAGTCAGCCATAGATGGATATGTTGTTGATTATTAATTTTGTTGTCTATATGACTTCTTGCACTCTTCAGTTATTTAGCGGAGTTTGTTGTGCTATTTAGCACAAGGGTGTTCCCGAGCGGGAATCCCACACTCATCCTCGAGGGACTTCGAGTGCCCACTCAGGAGAGTCTTGTGAGCTTAATATCCACATTTTGGCATTCTGGCCAACTTTATTCTTCAGCTACAACGCAGTTTCTTCCATGGTTGTGTTGTGTTGCAGGGTAGAGGCAGTGGAGTATTGATAGGGCCACTTTCTGTGTTTTTTTTTTAGTGGATAGGTAGCCTTTCCATTGGGAGGCCAACAAGAAGGGTCCTTGGGCTTTATTTCATCATTTGGCACTAGGAAAAGCTATTACCACATCCTATAGTGCAGTTTCCCTCATATACTGTGTTATTTTATTGAGCATTTGCAGTGGAGGTTTCAATGTTTCAGTTGGAGGGTGAGATCTTCAAGGAAGGGATCAACCTTTCACTTGGAGGACCTATTGGAGGAGTTCCATACATTTATATATCATTTTCAGCTGCCTCCTTCCAGTTATTTAGTTGCAGCTGCTATTCAGCCCTAGGGCTGCATTCCAACATTTTTGTATTTTGGGTATTTCCGGAAACCCTTTCTGGGTTGTCTTGGAAATGTGCTTGGGAGCATAGATCTCTATCCCCAGCACCTTTTGATCCATATAAGAGCAGATCCAGGTATTGAAATTTTCCAGCAACAGTTATATCCACTAAAACTGTGTTGTCTTAGCCTCTAGCATTATTTTATAGCATTTGTTCTTATATTGCATGTACTTGGTCTATTGAGGCTTGTTTTTCCTAGCTTGAGTATCTTTTCACTCAATATCTTGTACATATTTTTCTGTTATGATCTTAATATGATGGATTTATGATCTTCTTACATTTTATGTGTTGATATATCATTGCTATTTCCAGTTTCTGTTCAATATTGCTTCTTTTCCTATTTTGGGATATTACACATCCTTATGGAAACCTCACTTGAGCCAGAGTTGGGGGTTTTGTCTAGAGTTAGAAGCAATTTTTGGGAAATTTTGGTTTGATTTTTGAATAGGTTCTTCTTATACATGAGATACCTAATCATAGCCATGCTTTCAATGGGAAAAGGGTTAGCTTCAATCAAAATGATAAGGTAGGGAGTATTTCCTTTAATCTTGAGGTTGTAGGTTATAAATTACTTTTGGATTAGATCAATCTTCCTCCATGATTCTCTAGATATATTTCAACCCCAAACCTCACATCCATATAAAATAACAAGGGTGACAGGAGTCTCAAATAGGAATTATTTTACTCCATGCCAAAAGCTCTGTCAACTTTATTTTCAAGCCCATAATGATATTTCCAGCCCCCAATTATTCTTTTCTCTCCATTTTAGTTGACGATGAATGTAAATTCTCAGGTATTTGTATGAAGAAAAATTCTCCAAATAGTTATTATCAAAAATGAAATTATCATAGTAAATGTCTTTTCGGATTAATCACAACATTAGGATTTGGTGGATGTTTCGAACCAACTAATGTGGTTCATCCTCAGGACAATGATGAACCACATTAGTTGGTTCGAAACATCCACCAAATCCTAATGATGTGATTAATCCATTTACTACTTTATGGATTACAAAAGTCTCCGATCTGAAATTATCATAGCTGACCTTTTTGGATTTAATCATCATGACTTTATTCTTGTCAATATTAATAGACATACTCGTCTTGGAGTAAGAATCTTGGATGATTCTAAGTTGTTTTTTAAGATATTTATTCCTCCTAGCTAGAAGAATAATATCGTCAATATAAAGGATAAGAGTAATGACCAAACGAGAGAACCTAGGGCCATCAAAACCTACAGATTCCAAGCATTCTTCAATCTTAACAGTGTAAATTCAAAAAAGGGTGGGGGATAGACGACACCCTTGATTAACTCTGATATTGCATTTAATTTCTTCTAACCAACTCTCGATGGTCCTAAGATTATAAATAACCTTTTGTATAGACTACTCACAACAAGACTCAACTTGAAAGTGTTGAAAAAATAGAGTGTGAAAGATGCAAGCACTACTTTTGACTATGGTAATTAGTTGTGAATATATATTATGGTTCTTCTATCTTCATCAAGCAATCACACTTCATAAATTCAACCAATAACCATGAAAGGAAAGTAGATATCACAAGGTGTGTGAGAGAGAGATATGTAGTGAGTGATAAGTGTGTATGTAAAATGAAAAAGTTCAAGTGTATCTATACCCAAGAGACATGTCACTTAAATTAAACCATGGATCTTTGTAAATTAAATTCTAGTAAGTCTACACATTTACATTTTTACTCATATTTGTTAACGTGTTGAAAATCACATAAATAATGGTGGGTGGTAACTCCTAGTAAGTATATTTATTTACATATTTTTTATATTTAATCTTTTATACAAATACTTGCTTACATTAAGATGGGTAGTAACTGATGGAAAATATATTATTTACATTACTATGAATTATTTCCAAGGATATTTATTTAGGTGGTTTTGTTTATTTCCTTTATTTTAATTTTCTTTCTTCTAATTTAAAATTTAAATTTCTTTCATTTTTTTACAGAGTATTATAAATACATCAAGAATTACAAAGATTGACCATAGCTACATTCTTCAACACTCCTTCTTAGATAGGGAGGTATTAGATATCATTTTTGGGGTTCAACTTCATTAAGTAAGTCATTCATCTATGACCATTTCCATGAGAGGTAGTCGTAACTAATTTCTCATGATTTTTGAATATTCCACTTAACACTCATTGCATCGGGTGATGCTCGCATGGGTGAAGAAGTGCAATTGAAACTAGTGAAATTAATCACATAGCGTCAGTCATCACTTACAGGACTTGCACCTGGTAACCAAGACTTCTAGGGAGGTATTCATAATGACTATCTGTATGTTTTCTATATACATGATATTTCTAAAAAAAGGTAAATCTCATCGAAAACATCATTGTGTAGGTCAATACCCTTGACCTACATCAAAATCATCATCAATATGTACTACAAGCTAAGTTAGATCTCCTAACCAATGGTACTTACTCAACTAGTCACCATGATCTGGTGGGTGCCTCACCTCATGGTAGTCTGACTAGTTGAAGGTATCCATCCCCTATGATCAAAACCTTAGGAAAAAAATGTCTGAAATCCAAAGGTCTCTCTCTAGGTCATGATGTTGAAGAGGAACCCACTCCACAAGTGCTCGGGCCTCAGATATATTTCCTTTCAAGAATGTCCATCCCTCATGTTATCTCACCAATAGTCCAGGTCATACTCCTATTGTAACCAACAGTTTGATCCCTTCCCTTGTTTTCCACCCATCAACAGTATGGGATAATTAGCTTTCATTGTTACCAATAGTCTAAGACATGCCCCTGTTGATGTCACATCAATGATCCCTCTCACTGACAGAGGATATCTCCATTAATCCAAGATTTTCTTTGAATTTTACAAAATTCACTTGAGACAAAGTCTTTGTGAGAATGTCATTTGTTTGCTCATCAGTGGAGATATAGTGGAGCCTATCTACTCCCTTCTATACCATATCATGAATGAAGTGGTACTTGATCTCAGTATGCCTTTTCTTACCATGAAGCATTGGATTTCCTATCAGGTTCACATAACTTTTATTATCACATAACAACACAGATTATTCCATCATTTGGTCGAAAAATACAGAGAGTAGCTTCTGAAGAAATAGTCCCTCACATCATGTAAAACAACCTTCAATATTCTTTGATTCTATATGTTAGGTCCCTATATTACTAGTATAGTCCCTTATTATTGTTAGTGTAACCCCCTTATTGTTATTATTGTACCCTTGTAACCCCCATATTTTTATTATTGTGCCCTTAATTTATTATTGTTAGGTTGGCTAGGATTACATTGTGGCCCACTAGGATTACATTATGGCCCAATGGACTCTTATATATAGAAAGGAGGTTTTGTAATTTGAATCATCCAAGAATTGTTCATTCATGTAATTTATTGGAGGTTTCCCCCTCGAAGTGGATTATTTCTAAGGCGTTGATATCTCTTTTCTTCTATTTTTGGAGCTGGTTTCACAACATTTGGTATCAGAGCTTTGGATTCTAGGGTTTCGCTGCTCCAAACAGGTCATCGTGGAATTTTCGCTATAACTTTTTTTCTACGAATTTTTAGAAGCTGAAACTTTTAGGGTGAGAAGCAGAAATCCTGAGGAACATCGTCAGAAAATTTCAGAGCTTGGTTGACAATATTTGCGGACATATGATCTGTGGAATTTAGTGCTTTTTTAGGCTCCTGAATTTCATCTCAAAGAGGTGATCGTGGGAAAATCTTCATAACTCTCTCTCTGAGCATCGGATTGGAGTGCCGTAAAAAATTTTCGCAAGTACACATATTGTAGTTTCTTATCTATCAATTTTAGAGCCAAAGGATGAAACAGTGACACATGGAAAGTCGTACAAGTTCGCTCTACTGAACCAGTCCAAAATTGGGTCATTGTGGGATATTAGACATAACTTTGTTTTGAAGAATCTAAATCATATCAGACCTGTGGAATTGGAAAGAATCTTCAGAGGGCTACTACAGGGCTGAATTTCAGATATTTATGATCCGCAATTAAAGATATAAATCAATTTCAATATCGAGCTCCTCAAAATCAAGTAAAAGGTGTGTATTTTTTTTCTTCCGAATTGCATAAGTCTTGTTTAAAGAATCAAGTTGAATTGATTACAAGGGCATATTGTAGAATAGATATCAGTATTGGATTCTAAAATGGCCCTTAAAAATAATTCAACACCCATTAAGCCTTTGGAAAGCTCTACTATGACTCATGAAGACGAGGAATGGCAACATGACATATCAAAATTACAAGAGCAAGTGCAACAAATTTCGCTCTCGCAAAGAGCAACAAAAAATGAAATGGAAGTTTTGAAGAAAGGCGTGGAAACTAATATGGATGGTTTGAAGAAAGGTGTGGAATCTAAGATGGATGGTTTTAAGAATGGCATGGAATCTAAAATAGATGGCATGGAATCTAAGATAGATGTCATGGAGGCTGGCATGGAATTTAAGATGGATGACATGGAAGCTAAGATCGATGAAAAAATGGAAAACATGAAGAATGTTCTAAAAGAATAAATGGAAGGTTTGACAAAGTTGATACAAGAAATTTTTCCTAATGGTGAAAATATGGTAGAGGAAACTCATGATGAGAACAAAATAAATGTTAATCGTGATTTCATAAAATCTAATGTTGGCGGGAAGAACCACCATATTCCAAAAATGGATATGAGGAAGTTTGATGGAAAGGATCCTGTAACATGGATACTATAGATGGAGCAATATTTTGATCACCATAATGTGAAAAACACACAAAAGGTACGCATTGCAACTTTACATTTAGAACAAAATACATTTGTATGGTATCAATGGCTTTTCTCCCGTAAAAAAATCGTCACTTGGTCAATTTTTACGGAGGAAATGATAGCACATTATGAGGATACAAAGAGCAACACCTTCTTTAGCCAATTGATAAATCTCAAACAAAAGGGTTTAATGGGGGAGCACATTGAGGACTTCCAAAAATTGAATATAAGGGTAACCGATATTCCAGAGGAACACATGATTGATCTCTTCATAGGTACTTTAAAGGATAACATCCAACATGAAGTTCATGTTTTGGAACCTGATTCATTGGAGAAGGCATTCAGGTTGGCAAGAAAAATTGAATGTAAAATTATGGCGACAAGGAAGCCTAACACTCACTTCTATAAAGAAGGAAGTGTTGCTATGCCTAGATTTCCACAACCTACAAGGTTGACACCACAAAAATTGGAAGAAAAAAGAGCAAAAGGGCTTTGCTACAGTTGTGATAGCAAATACACTAAATGTCATAAGTGTGCTGAGAAGAAATTATTTTACATAGATTGTGAAGAGGAAGAAGAAAATGAACAAGAAGAGGATATACACCAGGAACCAACCCAAGAAGAGGAAGAAATGAGTCTGACCATACCGTGTAATGCATTGGCAGGAATTACCACTCCTCAAACTCTCAAGATAGAAGGAAATATCAATAAGAAAAAGATAATAGTGTTGATTGATTCAGGTAGTACCCATAATTTTATTCATTGTAAGGTAGCCAAGGAATTGAATTGTTTCCTGTACCCAGCACCAGAATGTCAAGTGATGGTTGCAAATGGAGGAACTATAAATTGCTCTGGAAAAATCCATAATATCAAGCTAACCATGGGGGAATATGTATTGAATATTCCAATGCTTTCTATTCCTATGGGAGGTGTTGATGTTGTACTAGGAGTACAATGGTTACAATCTTTGGGGACTGTAGCTCTTAATTTTCAAGAACTTTTCTTGAAATTTTTTTCAGAAGGAAAGGAAGTCAAATTACGGGGTATTGCAGGGAAGCTAGGAAATATAATAATATCTAATTTCATGAAAAAGATTCTAAAGAAAGAACAATGAGGCATAATTACACAATTATGCTCACTAGAAGTTCCAACATCAAAATCATCTATTTCTGTAGATCTCCAAAAAGTCTTGGACAATCATTCCAAGGTTTTTGAAACTCCAAAAGGACCCCCACCTATTTGTGATCATGATCATGTTATTAATTTGATTCCAGGAAGTGTTCCTCCAAACATCAGGCCTTATAGATATCCTTATGTCCAAAAGAGCGAAATTGAACGTATGATTGCAGAAATGTTAGAGGCGGGTATAATTCAACCTAGTCAAAGTTCTTTCTCTGCTCCTATAGTATTGGTACACAAGAAGAATGGATCATGGTGCATGTGTTCGGATTATAGGGAGCTCAATAAACTCACCATTAAAGATAAATTTCCCATTCTTGTGATTGATGAATTATTGGATGAATTACATGGAGCAATTTATTTTACCAGGGTATCATCAAATTAGAATGAAGACTGAAGATATTCCGAAAACAACATTTCGAACTCATGAGGGTCATTATGAAATTTTGGTCATGAATTTTGGCCTTACCAATGCACCTTCTACATTTCAAGGGTTGATGAATTCCATTTTCAAACCCTTCCTTAGAAAATTTGTGCTAGTATTTTTTGATGATATACTAATCTACAGCAGGTCTTGGAAGGATCATGTTCAACACGTTGACAGGGTGCTCAAACTATTGCAGGAGAAACAATTATATGCAAAAACATCCAAATGTTTCTTTGGAGTACAAGAGGTGGAATATCTGGGTCATATTGTATCTCACGAGGGTGTTAAGGTAGACCCTAACAAAATTAAAGCTATTAAGGAATGGAAAGTCCCCACAACCATAAAGTAGTTGCGAGGATTTCTCGGGTTAACAGGGTATTATCGCAAGTTTGTTAAGAATTATGGGAGAATAGCAGCACCTCTAACAACATTATTGAAGAAAGATGCATTTTCATGGACTCCTGAAGCAACTAAAGCCTTTGAACATCTTAAAGAGGCAATGTGCCTAGCACCGGTCTTAGCTACGCCAGACTTCACAAAAACCTTTATTGTGGAATGTGATGCCTCAGGAAATGGAATTGGTGTTGTTTTAATGCAGGAAGGAAGACCCATTTCTTTTGAAAGTCGTCCAATCAAAGGAAAGTATTTACGTAAACCTATTTATGATAAGTAAATGTTAGCAATACTGCATGCACTAAGGAAATGGAGAACTTACCTAATGGGAAGACACTTCAAGGTAAAAACTGATCATGATAGTCTTAAACACTTTTTGGAACAAAGACTATCTTCAGAAGAGCAACAAAAATGGGTCACAAAGATGTTGGGTTATGACTTTGAAATAATATACAAAAAAGGGAAGCTCAATGTTGTTGCAGATGCACTCTCAAGAAAGAATGAAGAGGTGGAAGCATTTCTTTGTGCCATTTCTATTATCCAACCAGATTGGATAACTGAAGCAAGAGATGAATGGAAGATGGACGAAGAAGTGTGGACACTCATTCAAAAGTTGCAGCAAGATCCTAGTACATCTGATAAATTTAGTTGGAAAAATGATTCCTTATGGTACAAAGATCGCTTATATCTTTGTAATAATTCCCAACTAAGACAAAAGATTCTTTTGGAATTGCACACTTCTTCTTTGGGAGGACACTCAGGATTTTTAAAAACTTACCACAGGGTGAAGGAAGATTTTTTTGGGATGGCCTTAAATCTAGTATTCAAAAGTTTGTGGTGGAATGTTTTGTTTACCAGCAGAATAGAGTTGAGACAATTAAGACCCCGGGTCTTCTGAAACCTTTATCCATTCCAAGTCAGCGTTGGGAGGTGTTGGAGGATTAATCCGTCTTGCAGACAAGACCGATCTCCCTAGTACTAAAAGTATCTAGCAACAAACAGCCAAATAGACTAATCTTTCTCTAAGCATATATGATCTATGAAAAGCTCTATAGAGGTGTTAAGGACTTACCATTTGTCCAGTGCTTATTTGAAGTCGTTATTGTCCCTCGCGCGCTTGAAGGAGTTTTCCTTGTAAACCTGCAATCACAAACAAGAAAAATATTACATAGCACCTGTATAGAAATCATCATAAACCATGATTATCATAGTGATCAAGGAATCTATGAAATAAACCATTGATTGAAAACTTATTGAGAAAAATGAGTATATTTGTATTAATTTCAAAAGAAGAAAATCCTTACAACCTGAGCCTTGATGTTGCACAGGACTTTCCGGGGTCCAAAGCAGGAATCTCTTTTACTTTGATAAGCTCTGCACTCCTCCAACCAAGACTAATAGAGGTATGTAATCTCTCCTCACAAAAGTCTTAATCAACTGAGTCTGAATCTCAACAGCACTTAACTTCAAATATTCTAAAGCTTCAACTCCCTTTGAGGCTACCCAATGCCTCTTTTTATAGTGGAAAATAGGAGGTTTTCTATTCCAATTATGAAGGGATAGAATCCTCCTTCAAAGGGATAAGCTCCTCACATCAAGTGGTTAGCTCCATAAGGTAAGGGATACATGCACCTCATAAGAGCGGTTCTATCACCGCAAGATATTTTCTGAAAGCTTCTAGAATTCACTTTTATTGAGATTTTTGGAATTTACTTGCGCCTTTTTTATCTTACAAGGGTCCGCACCTTTAACACAGATAAAGTGCATTCAGGTACGCAAGAGAGCTGAACATTAGGTGCGGGACTGCAGGAAAGATAGAGAGAAAGTGCGACACCAAAGTTTAGGAGATTTTTAGGAACATTTCTTTGATTTTCAATGCTTGACATGAGGAACTGATATGTTTAGACTTTCAAAGGAAGAAGTATGAGTTATAATGAGCTCATACACATAGCAGAATGTCAGGATGACAATTTTTAGTGTAACAGATTGCCCCCTAAAGTGCAAAGTCTGGAATAGATGATGTTGAAGTCTGTCATATATGAAGAGTGCAGTACTTTATCATTTCAAGGATCATCCTGTGGACACCCCAGTCTGAACCTGTAAAAACATTCAATGCAAAATATATACATATCATCGCTGAGGTAGGCATTCCCATACTCAGATCAAAACTAACTAATTCAAACTGTTATGATACAGGAATGATTTTCAATACATCAACATTATAGACATATGTAGACACAGCATGGATGCAGCCATCTGTTTATGAATAGTCTACTGTATAAATGAATAACAAAAATTCCTCGCAGCCTGGATGGTGGAAACTAGATCCAGGGTCTTGATTTCCGTTTCTCGAACCAGTACGATTCTATCCATGTGAATAAATGTGTTGAAGTCGAACATGGTAGAAACCACTTGATTACCAGTCAATAATGTAAAATGTTAACAAGTGTGAGAGTAACCACTAGTGATGTCAATGGTTCTCAAAGTACTCAGTACAATCCATGAAATGTGAATGAATGAGCTGAAGTCGAACATATCACGGAATCATTTGATCGAAGGTCAATGATGTAACCTGTCGTTGAAGGCGAGAAACCTGCCATTGAGGCATGCAGATTTCAAGGCACTGACGATTTCTAGATCAACTTCCTAGATAATGAGATGTCGTCGATAAAAAGTGATCCGTCGTAAGCAAGCCCACAACACGAAATCATAGATCAAGTTTTGAAGAAATATATTGGCAAGGACTGACTCAGGGATGGTCAAAAATGCATGACAGATATTTTGCAGATGAATGGTTTATTTGAGCTGTCCTCTTGAACACATAACGACACTGCAGATGGCTTAGTGACAATTGACCCAAAGCTAATACCCAGAAACCGGCTGAAGACTTTCAATACGGTTTGATTAACTGTTAGGCAAAGGATTTTCCCAACCCAGGTGAACAAACAGTGTCGTGTTCAAGAGTGGTTAACGATTTTCCGAATAATCAAAATGCAACAAACAAGTCCATTTTTCTCTCTTTTCCCCCACCATTTCTGGCAAGTACCTCTTTATTTTTGACAAGCTTGAGGAGGATAACATTTGCTTGTTTATAAGCTCATCCTTCGGATGAGTCCAACTTAGTTTAAGATTCGAACCCTAAGAAGGAGTCATTCGTTCCTGTTGAAAATTAAACAAGTCCTTTACTGTTAAATTTTAATGAGTCCAGTATAGGAGAAACTCGGTGTTTTTCAATTTTAGGGAGTCAGAAGAAAAAACTTAAGAAAACTCTGTGGGTGTACTTTTTTGTAAATTTAGTCTCTCGAGCCCGAAAAAGGATAAAATAATGCGGGAGAGAACTCTATTGACCGTAATTAGTCAACGTATACCTTTTTCGTAAATAGTCCATTTCAGTCTGTAAAAGGGGTAAACTTATACTGAAGGGACGATTATTCATTTACTTTAACGAGTTCGAATAATCAAGTGCTCGGCAATATTTTCATGTTTAGAGAGTATGAAAAGGGCTTAAAAGAGAACTCAAGATTTCATTTTTTCGTAAGTTTTAATGAGTTCGAAAAAGGGATAAAAATGTACTCAGTAGTTTCGCTTTTTCTGTAAATTTTAAGGAGTTCGAAAAAGGGATAAAAATGTACTCCTATGGCTGACTTTCAATTTAATTAACGAGCAAGAAAAGACAGAAAGAACTCGGAGAATGGAAAAATAATCTCGGGATTTTCATGAGTTTAACGAGTCTTGAAAATAACTGAAATTGACTCAAGATAGGTTTCATTTTTACAAAAGCTTGAAACAAATAAAAAATATGCTTCAGAGTGGTTTTATTTTTACACAAGCTTGAAACAGAGAGAAAATTGTGCTTGATGCCCCTTAAGCATAACTGCTAGAGCGCATGCCCCCCCAGCTTCATTTCATTCAACTAAGTACACTGCTGGTAATTAATAACTGGATGGAATGAAGGCTCATTTACGAGATCATATGAAAGACCCGACCTAAAACTGTAAGAAAATTATGCAAAAACTGAAATAACTAACCTAAATATATGACTTAACATTTACGAGATCTAGTCAAAGACTCGACTCAATTAGGGGAGGATTTGTTTCATTTTTTAATGAGCTTGACACAGCAAAAGAACTATTCTCATGGCAACGTGTTTCATTTTTTAACGAGGTTGTCACAGTAAAAGGAACTTTCCTCATATACATGTTTCATTTTTTAACGAGGTTGACACCGTAAAAGAAACTATCCTCGTATCTACTCTCTACAATCTACCTATATAACCTACTGATTCATTTTTTTTTAAATGAGGTTGACACAGGAAAAGAACTTTCCTCATACCTGATTCATTTTTTAATGAGGTTGACTCAGTAACAGGAACTATCCTCAGACCAACTGATTCATTTTTTAACGAGTTTGACATAGGAAAAGAACTGTCCTCATGATACACTGATTCATTTTTAACGAGTTTGACACAGTAAAAGGAACTTTCCTCATACTTGATTCATTTTTTTACAAGGTTGACTCAGTAAAAGGAACCATCCTCAGCTACATGTTTCATTTTTTAAACGAGGTTGACACAGTAACAGGAACTGTCCTCAAATCCCAAATGAGCCATAATTATGCTGAGGATTAATTGCCTTGCTGATGAAGACCGATCTCCTAGTACTAAAAGTATCTAGCAACAAACAACCACAAATGTGGACTAATCTTTCTCTAAGCATATATGATCGCAGAAAAGCTCTATAGAGGTGTTAAGGACTGCAATGTTTGTCCAAAGTGTTACTTAGTCGTTATTATCCTCACATGCTGAAGAGTGTTTCTTTTCCTCAGAAGGTAATGCTTAACAAGCAAAATATTACATAGCACCTGTATAGAAATCATCATAAACCATGCTTATCATAGTGATCAAGGAATCTATGAAATAAACCATTGATTGAAATCATATTGAGAAAAATGAGTATATTTTTATTAATTTCAAAAGAAGAAAATCCTTACAACCTGAGCCTTGATGTTGCACAGGACTTTCCGAGGTCCGAAGCAGGAATCTCCTTTACTTTGATAAGCTCTGCACTCCTCCAACCAAGACTAATAGAGGTATGTAATCTCTCCTCACAAAAGTCTTAATCAACTGAGTATGAATCTCAACAGCACTTAACTTCAAATATTCTAAAGCTTCAACTCCCTTTGAGGCTATCCAATGCCTCTTTATGGGCAAGAAGAGGCTTACCTTTCTGCTCCAATTATGAAGGGACAGAATCCTCCCCTAAGGACAGCTCCTCACATTCAGTGGGTTAGCTCCATAAGGCAGGGGATAGTGTCTCATAAGAGCGCCCATCACCGTGTATATTTTCTAAGCTAAATTACTAGCATTTTTAAGACAAAGTTTCTTTGATCTTTACAGGATCCGACCTTTAACATGTATAAAGTATTTAGGTACGTAGGCTTCAATATTAGGTGCTATTCAGAAAAGATAGGAGAGCTGACACCAAATATAGAGATTTTTAGGACACTTTCCATTTTCAAGGCTTGAGCATGAGTGAACCGATATGTTTAGACTTGGTAAAGGTAGAGCATGAGTTATAATGAGTCTCCATAGCACAGAAGTAATGCCTGTGATGACAATTTTTAGTGGTCAGAGGAGATTTCAATGATTTATCACTGTGTTTAATGGTTCACAGCATGTCATGGTGGTAGTTGATAGACTTACCAAGTATGCACACTTTTTTCATTATCTCATCCATTTAAAGCAAGTACAGTTGCTACTACATTTATGGACACAATTCAAAAGCTACATGGAAACCCAAGGGTTATTGTGAGCGACAGAGATCCCATTTTTACTGGAAATTTTTGGACGGAGTTATTTTCTTGTTTGGGTACTCAATTAGCTCATAGCTCATCTAATCATCCTCAATCCGATGGTCAAACTGAGATAGTAAATAAATGTTTGGAAGGATATCTTCGTTGTTTTGTATCTGATAAAAAAACACAATGGGTCAAGTGGTTACCTCTTGCTGAATGGTGGTATAACACTTCCTTCCATGCTGCAGCAAAAATGACCCCATTTATGGCACTTTATGGATATCATCCACCATCCATCACATCATCTTTAAGGGAAAATTCGAAGGTTCAAGCAGTGGAAGATCACATCGAGCATCAGCAAGAAGTTCTCCAACTCTTAAAGGATAACCTGAATTTGGCATAAAATCGAATGAAACAACAGGCAGATCAACATCGTAGCGAGAGAAGTTTTGATGTAGGAGATTGGGTATTTTTACGGCTACAACCATACAAACAAATGTCCCTCAAGCAAGCATAGAAGGATAATAAATTATCGCCAAAGTACTATGGTCCTTACAAGGTGTTGCAAAAGATTGGTACTATGGCATACAAATTGGAGCTTCCTGCTTCTTCGCGAGTACATCCAGTTTTCCATGTTTCATGCTTAAAGAAGGTTATAGGTGAAAATCTTCCAGTTCAAACAGTATTGCCAGAACTTGATGGGGAAAGGAAAATCATATTGGAACCTGAAGCAGTCATGGAAAAAAGAACTCGACAACTACGGAATCGATCAATTTCAGAGTATCTCATCAAGTGGAAGAACTTACCTACTGAAGATTCTACATGGGAGGATGAGAATTTTATACAGAAGCACCTGGAGCTACTCAAGTGTTGAGGACAACACTTTTTTGAAGGAGAGGGGCATGTTAGGTCCCTATATTACTAGTAGAGTCCCTTATTGTTGTTAGTGTAACCCCCTTATTGTTATTATTGTACCCTTGTAACCCCCATTTTGTTATTATTGTGCCCTTAAATTATTATTGTTAGTCGGCTAGGATTACATTGTGGCCCACTAGGATTACATTATGGCCCCATGGACTCCTATATATAGAAAGGAGGTTTTGTAAATTGTATCATCCAAGAATTGTTCATTTATGTAATGTATTGGAGGTTGCCCCCTCGAAGTGGCTCATTTCTAAGGCGTTGATATCTCTTTTCTTCTATTTTTGGAGCTGGTTTCACAACACTATAGTATTGAGTGTGATAAAGTTATTCTTACTTCTCATCCATGATATCATAGAAAACCCAAATTGAAACATACACCAACTCTTCATGTCATCTGCACTCCCTACCCAATCAGAGTAAGTATGATCCCTATAGTTGTATCTCACCATCTAAAGCATATCTCAAACAATAGTCAACAATACCACACAAATTTCTCAACATATGCTTTGTTGCAAGCGAATGCTCATGTCTATGTTCCATCTGAAATTGGTTCAAGGTGTTTACCACAAAGAAAATATTTGGCATGTTATTTACCAAATACATTATGTATCCAATCAACTTTCAATAAATGGATGAATCCATTAGGTCAGAATCAGAATCTCTCATATTTCTTATGTTCGTCACCACATGAGTTTCCATAGACTTGCACTCTATCATGCCAAACTTTTGAAGGATCTTGATGACATATTTTCCTTTTCCAAGAGGTATTTCACCAGCCTTCATCAATTCAATATCACATTCAGTGGCCAACTCCCTCTTAATTTGAGAAATTTTATACTACGATCATTTTGAGCTCCCTCTGAAGCTAACATAAGTTTTTCTATCTACCCCTTCTTTGGTAGAACATATCATAGTTGCTTCACATTAGTCCTTAAGGGCCTTCTTAAATTATGGGACTTCTTTAATGTCTTGACATCTCGAGAGAAAACATGATCTCCCTCTTACTTAGAGAATATTCTATTCTCTTATCTTAAGTCATAGACATCCATATTTCTAACTTACTTATCTGCCTACTCCCTCTTAAGCTCATATTTTCAAATATCAATTCTAGGAAAGATCCTTTTTTCAAAAGCTTTTGTTCATTCTTCCACTTCTTCTCCCTCTATTTCTCGAGCCATTGGATACCTTCAATACGTACCTACAAACCTCACTAGGATTTCATGGAAGAACAAATTTTGAGAAGAATGTTAGCTCCCTCTTGATATTGGCCTTCTTGCATTAGCTTCATCCACAATGTCATCATGTTGTCATATATTCCTTACATGAACTAGGATTTCTATCCTCAACATAAATTACCCATTCATGATTTTGCTACTTGTTAGGGTTTACAAACCCTAGATTTTCAATTTCATAATCATATGTCAGAATCCTAGAATTAACATGCCCTTCACATATTTAACATTGTCAAAATCAATCAAAAGATTCCAATGATGATCATATTTCTCTAAATCATTGTAGCAGTGGTATTTTGTTCATAAGGGTGTAACCTTCATTTCAATGTACAAATAATAAATTCATCATTCTTAAACAATAGGTGGAAGACATATTTCTTGGAATCAATAATTTCTTCGCAATAAAACCTTCAATTTATTTATTCATTTGTTTCCTTGACTTGTCATAGTGTATGGTTTGAAAATGACTTTATCAAAAAAGCCTTAGAACTTCTAAGCTTGAAGAGGGGTCTAGACTTTCCTTATGAACTCAAGATACTTGGGCCAACTAAGTGATCTTAAAATAATCATATTTATATTCTATAGGGCTAATTTCCATGCTTCTTCAATTCAAAAACTTGATCTTTTTGGCTCAAGTAATCTTATCATAAATTCTCCCTCTGTTTCTAAATATATCATCATGATTTGTAAGAGAAAATTCAACATTTTTTTAATTACATGTAGGCTTTCTTCAAAGGTATACTTCAAATATATTTTCAGTAATCATTTGCAACGTAGGGTTAATGACATCGTAACATTTTTCAAAGAAATAAAATGTTCAATACTTGAATATGTGCAAAGGTCACAAACTTTCCTTATGTGGTTGTGATCTGATCCATGGCTTACAATAATAAATGTGACATTGCTCTAAAGCATTAACGTTAAATTTCTTCTTGTAAGTTTGAATTCCCGTGAATAATTCAACATTGTGTAGCATCAATTCTTCCTTTAGACATGAAAGAGTAATGAGCTTCATAAACATACTTCAAGCCAATATATCAATCCAAACTTAGACATTTTCTTAATTCTTTCCAAAAATTCACAAAGAACGAATTTTCTAACACTTTGAGAGTGACATCATTTCATATCCTTATGAGGTTATAGGACTCGATTCCATCCTTCAAAGATCATTGTTGTAGATGGATTATTATAATGGAATGGTATAATTATTATCACAAGATTTTGTTAGGACCATTTCTTGTAGAAAATGTATGTTATGATTGGAAACAGTTATCAAGCTTCAGTTCATTGCAAATGCATCTAGGATTTTGATTATAAGAAAGTATCTTAGCATCTACAAGACCTTTATAGGTAGCTTTAGTGCCTACGCAACCCCATGTGAATTTTGACCAATAATAGCGATTGATGAGGTGTGAGATGCACTCGTAAAGCCATGGTGGAGTCGTGGGGTGGTTCTAGTAACACCAAGTGTGGGCACGAAGTTTTTGTGGAGCCAATGTTGAGGCCACGAGCCTAGAATCTGGAAGTGGACAATATGGAGGTGACCACAACCCACAACAATAGTTTCAGTTCGAGGGATATAATCTTGAAGAAGTGTTGGGAACCATGAGCCCATCAGGTTGTGGAAGGATGGTTAATGGGGCATGTTCTGACCCAACGGCAATATCAACCATTTGATGAGGCTAATATGAGTCGTCAGATCCATCATGTGGCAGCTTGGTGCTAACATCTATGCTTGTCCCATACCTAACAGCATCTCCATTTTCTGGTTTGTAGCTTCCAACCATTGATGAGGTGTGGTTGGTTGTTTGGTTTGTGAGGTGTGGTTGGTTGGTTCATATGGCGCGGTGGAAGGAGTAGCGGGACTACGTTTTCTTATATTAAAATATATGTGTTGAAGATAAAAATGGGCCTGCATTGTTTAAACTCCATGGGATATTGTTGGGCTTGCATTGTTTAATATAAAAATATGTCATACATGGGTGCGTAAGATATGGTCTAGTTTACTACACAGTTTTGTCTTTTTTTTCACTTTAATATATAATCACCTATCGAGTCATATTATTAGATTGGTAGGTTTTAGTTTCACGTTATATTAAATTATTTCAATATAAGTGTATTAATGATTGATTATTGTATTTATTGAAATAATTATATATATAATAAATATAATATATCATTAATATATATATATATATATATATATATATATATAATTTTTAATAAAATTTAAATATTAAATTTTAGTAAAATTTTGTTATATGAGATAACTATATGAATTTTAAAATATAATAATAATAATAATAATAATAATATACCTAAGGATTCATGGTTAAAAATAAGTTAGCATGTTAGCCACTTGAAGAAAAGGCAAGAAAGTCAGTTTGTCTCCAATGAGGAACTGGAGAAGCCCTAACTGGGAAGATAATCACGATGATATAGGAACATATTCAGTTATGCTAAAGTACAAGTAGTTATTAGTAGAGGATAACGACTACAGGCTATTGATAGCAAGCATAATTTGAATTTCCAGTTATGGAAGAAATTCGGAAAAAAGGTTGACCTTCATCGTGCCATAATTCTTAGCTCGTAAATCAAAATTTAACATATGACCAATCATTGGAAAGGTAATTCTAATAAAAATACAACCATACACTCATAATTTTGATTTGAGGCCAATAATTTTGGGAAAGTTTAAAAGAAAACTATAGGATTTTTTAATGGGAAAGAATAATTAAGCAAGATGCAAACTTCCCTAAGTCATAACTTTTAGCTCAGGTATCAGAATAATGCAAAAGGATAGTCAATATAAATTTATCGATGAGGAGAAAAACTTGGTAAATCTAGAATTCTAAACTTACTGAGTAATTTGGGAAAATTTTGAAAGAAAATCTATAGTTAAATTTTCAGGAAAAATTTCCTAATGGCAAATAAGAGTCTAGAAGGCGTCCAAGGGACTTACAGTGAAGAGGAAACAGTTAGGGCTACGAATATAAGAATCAGTAATACTAATACTAAATATAATGGTCATGGAGAAAGCATACCCGAAAAAAGAGACCTTTAGGAAACCATGAAAAGTATTAGGATGGAAGTGCTTAGCTATAAAGATGATAATGAGAAGTTGATGAAGGAACAACAAATGATTAACAATCAAATTCTATAGAGATTGAACAATATTTAGAGGGAATTGGAAAAACAAAATGAGTCCAGGAAATCATATGAACATATGGACAAAAAAGTAGGGAAAGAGACGTTGGGGGCGGGAGGTGTTCCAAGAGTGTTTCTCATCAAAACCACCATTCAACAAAAAATACTAGTATAAGGGCTTATTGTAACTCTAAATTGGATAGTAGCCCTAGTGTGTCACATCTAAGAAATAGCAAGAAGAGATTTGATAGGGAGTACTTGCAAGGGGAGCTTCAGAAAATAAAAACCCCCACCTTTAATGGATAAAACAAGAAAGGAGAGGAGGTAGAGACATGTATGTTGGAGATGAGAGAATATCTCTAGATGTATAATTATTCTTCAAACTTAAAGGCCAGAATTTCCATATACCATTTGAAGGGAAATGTAAATATTTGGTTGAAACAACTCAAAGCAGCAAATCATTTGGATGAAAGACGAATGACATGAAGGAAATTCAAAGAATATTTCTAGAGGAAGTATCTATTTGAATGCTATTATGAGTGGAAAATGCACAGATTTTTTGAGATTTAGTTTGGAAATATGACCATGGAGGAGTATAGTAAATAATTCACCAAGATACTAAAGTATGTTAAATTTATTAAGGATGAAAAGTGAAAATACAAAGGTATATCAGTGGATTTTCCTCTTTTTACACAGACAAGTTGATATATGATGTACCTAAAACCCTTGAGGAAACTATGGGGAAAGAGAAACCATTATATGAACGAAACAAAAATAGTTTAGTTTTGCAAAGAACTATGGCGAGAAAGAAAAATCATTTTATGGAGAAGAGGAAAAAGGGTTTCAAAACCTTTCCATTTTTAGAACAACCCTTAGACAAGCTAGCAAGCTACATCAGCTTCTAACCAGCCACAAGAGGGGGATTTTTCCAATAAGAGGCTTAAATTTCCACCCATAAAATGGTTTTAAAGGGGACTATTGTCGCTCAAATTGTACACGCGAATGTAACAATGCTCAGGGCAAGGGTTGTCACTTTGATCTTGTTCCTCTCCACTTAAGTTGCCTCCCTACAACACGTTAAGGGGGGCAGCCCCTATGGATGAAACGATGAATTAAGTAGACATAATTGAATGGCCTGGAAACTTGTTGAAGATGATTGGAAAGTCTAATTATTTATCACAACTCGATTAGATTTATTGAAGTTATCAGTCAGAGACTAATGTCTTAGGATTCCATTTACTTGCACAATACAAATTAATTTCCAAGTTACCAAATGAATAGCTACTGTTAGGATGGAAACTATCCTATATGAGATGTGACATCTAGAAATAAGTGAAAATACAAACCCTTGGTTATTTTTAGATTAAATGCACATTCTAAGTGAATCCTTTCTCTCAATTTTTTTGAAGTTACTCTCAAATTTAGGTTGTAAAGAGAAACTTGGGGGAAGGAGGACTAGATTCTTATTATTAGGATTAGATGCTTATGATGTTCAATACAAGAGCATAAAAAAATTACTTAGAGAGAAATATTAGGAACAATATTAATTAAAACAATGTGCTAATGAAACAAGATCACTAGAGTGCCCAAATATAAATCACTTGAACAACAATCTTAATGTAACAAGTTCTCAAATGAATCCTTTAAAAATTTTATAAGAAAATTGGAAACCAAAGGATTAACAACACTAATGGAACAAGATGATTTCAAAACAAAATTGGAAATTCCCAATATCAATATAGGATTACTCAACTTTTATCACAATGTTACTCAAAGAATATGATATCACAAGATTATTACAATATCACAATGTTGTTAAACAAGATAATGTTCTTATCCAATTAACAACCAATTCCTTATGTCACTTATCAATTAGAAGCAATAGGTTACAAAAGTAATCTAATTAATTGAAAAGAGCATTATCAAACAAGTGATATCAATAGCATTAGCTTTCACAATGAACCAATATAATTTCAATGTCAAGTTAATTAGAGGGAAATCTTCTTGAGATGAGATTACTAATAGTGACTTCTACAAGTGAAATGCATTATGAAATGCGAAAATTTAAGAGGATGTAATGATGCAACAAATGAAAGATGAACAATGATATTTTACATTTATCAATCAGCCCAATACAAGACGCAAAAAAAAAACTATAAGAGTAGTCCACTTATCATTTGCAAATGAGGACAAAATGAAAGATAGGAACGCCTTAATGTGAAAATGAATTCTTATGAATTTTTAGCACTTTTTAAGCTATTTCCTTACTTTTGTAGAATGTATATCAGACTTATAAAATTATATATCAAACTCAAAATATCATATATCAATCCTCCAAAATTAATTAGAACACCATAGAAGCAATAACACAAGTCCTTCTTATCACTTGAGATTAAATGTGCAATGATTATAGGCTTATGTGAGAGTTTTTTAGGACTCATTTAGGATGTTTAGATCATATTTATACCATTTTTAACATTAATGCTTCAGATGTGATTGCAAAATGATGAGGAGGAAGAGGGGGGAAGAGGCAAACCCTTAGGCCTAAAGGCCTAGTTTGATGACTGGTTGACTTTCCAACGGACTAGAACTTCGTAAAACACATGCAACACAATTTGTTAGCTTGAAATAGGATAGATCAACACTCTTATGACAATGGTTAATGATTCTAGAGATGTTTGATGGATTGTTGAGCTACTTTAGGCCTTGAAACCCTTGCCAAAGTGGCTAGTAAATCTACAAAACAAATAGTTAGCCAAGAAAACCCAAAAATTATAGTTCAAAATGGCATAAATAAATTACAAACAATATCCAAACTAAGCCTAAGCCTGCAACCAAAAATATTAGCGTCAAATTTAATTCCAAATCCCCATAGATATGTCAAAAATTACTCCGACTAAGGAATAAAGGCCAATAAGACCTGTGTTAAGGGTCTAGAGGCCCAAATGAGGTTGTCACTAGGGGATAAAGGCCAATAAGGCATGCGTTAAGGGTTTTAGAGGCCCAAATTGGGTTTTCGCTAGGGGTTGGAGGACCTAATAGGCCTACGACCTAGGGAAAAAAGGCCAAATAGGCATGTGTTTGGGGATAATATGCCCTAAAGGGGCTCGGCCTAGGGCTAAAAGTCCTTATAGGCATGTGAATGCCTATGAAAAGCCTCCTAGAGGTTGTGGAAGGGGGAGAATATGCTCTTAGAGCTTACAGCTAGGGAAGAGAGCCCTCCTAGGGATTGCCGCCACCTCCAAGTGCACTCGGACGCCTACAAACAAGAGAAAAGACCCTCACAAAGTGATAAAACCCTACTCCAAGGATTTTGGCCTTCTTCTAGAGCTAGACGACTTCCTTCCTTGGGAAAGCATTGAGCAAGAGTGACCTGGAAGGGCTAGATCTTACCCTCACGGGCCTAGATCAGCCTTGCTCTCTTCAAGAGCTTGATTCCTCACCTACAAAATAAAAAAATGGAGAGCCTAAATACTCAATATATACAAAAATTTAAATTCAAAACCCCAAAACCCTAATGCTATAGAAAATCTTAAATGGGTTTAATTAAAATATAAGTGCTAGATTCAAAATTATTTTTCAAATATATACAATATTTACAAAAATAAATAAAATAATTACTCTCATCAAAAAATTAAACCTTTATAGCACAAGAGAGATTATATTTTTTGAGATATTTTAAAATAAATGATGTATCTAAATGGATCAATAGCCTAAACTCTCCTGCAAATCACCCTGCAAAACGAAAGCTCAAAATCCAAACATGGTCGATACTTATCCACAGTTTGTGAACTTGGAGACCAAGGGCTAGCGTACATGTAGATATCTATTCAAATTTAAAATATGAATTTTTAGACCACGAGGAATATAGATCTACATGTATAGATCTAAACCCAACACCTAAGGCAAGATACCTATACCAATAGATTTGCAACAAATTAAATAGAAATTCATAAAGCACATATAATATAGAGTATGAAAAATTACTACCACATACCATAGATCAGCATATAGAAGAACACCATGAATTGAAACCCCAAAGTATTTCTTTCACGACAAATACAATTCCATCATAGTAAGGATCAGTACATGTGTTATAGATTACATCATTCAAAGATAAAATGAGGAGGTTCATAGCTTCCTTATATAGAAAATGAGTGCACAAAACCCCTCCAAGTGGAAATAAAGGCTAGTCAAGATCCTCATCAAAATGATCTAATTCGTTGATCTTCTTTGAAAATAACTTGATCTCCACCGTTGATTATTTATTTTTGAGGAAAAAATTGAATTTATCTTAAAACCTCTTTTGTATTAATCCAAAAAAAAAAAATTGGACTAATATCATCAAAAAAATTACTTTGACTTAACCACCAAGGTTCAAGGGGTCAAAAAAAAAAATTAAATCCATTTTTCCCTTGGTGAAGGACCTCCAAAAATTAATTATTTTTTGAGCCACGATTTTTTTATTATTTTCCACTTTGAGAGAATTTAATTTCTCTCAAATTGTTTTTTCTGACTCAAATTTAATTAATTTTATGGCTATTTTTTTTTTTTTGCCAAAAAAATTAATTAAATGACTAGAGGGGATTAATTATTTTTTACACCCTCAAATATTTTAGCCATGGTGTCTAACTATGAGTAACCATGCATTAAAATATTTTTACATCAAGATATTACAAATTAATTCAACCCTTAGAATGGGAAATACACATTTAGACATAGACCCTCAAGACACTACCCAATTTTGCGACATAATATGAACTAGTATGAAAAATACATAGACTTGATAAACACTAAAACTCACCTAATACCTTGTAAACGAAATCCACCCTAGATTTTGGGTATATCTGGGAGAAATTTTGTTATTATTATGCATGGTTACAAACACACATAATTTCGGGAGGTTAAACAACTCCCTAGGATGAAATCCATTGACAAAAATCATAGGCTTACCTAGGTGTTGTTACATGATTTTATAGTCATACTAGAATCATTTACAATAATTTTGTAGAACTTGGGTTTACAGTGACAAAATTAATGTTGAATGATGACTTTTGATATTTGAAAAAAAAATCATTGCTTTGTACTCTGCTTCTTGGATTGTTGACAAATTTTGGTCAACATATGGCTCTACTTGGGGACACATTTCTTCACTAGAGGAATGCGAGAATCCATAATCATGTAACCAAGAAAACGAAGTAACATAAGGTATATATCTGCTCAAAATTAAAATCATCATGTATATCATCAAATATCTACTGGAATATAAATCCTAACCTAACATATAAAATATAAATGCATAAAATGAAAACTAACTAATGACAAAAATGAAATCTTATATAAGAGAGTAGGATTAGAGATACAATATAGAATATCCCCTATGGCATCATATGTCATCTTTGTATTTCAATGTGAAGAACTTATTTTCTTAGAAGTGGATCCATAGGTTGTTTTTTGGATGTTACTTTCATTTCACTAGTTTCCGGGGCTTGCACCCAGTAACCAGGACTTCCCAGGAGGTTACCCATCCCAAAACGCCTTTGGCTCAAGTGTTCTTAACTGTGGAGTTTTTCCCCACAATCAAGCCCACTTAGCTTTCTATGCCATTTGCAAAACCTTAGCAAGTATTTTGCCTCATGAAACATTCAAGTAGAGCTCCCTTTACTCTTTATTTTCATTATACAGGACATGAGGAGGAAAGCACACTAACCAATTGTGATCAACTAATTACGCCAGAGGTGTTCCCTTTATGAGATTGGGTGGGAAAACATTGTTCACCCTACCCGATCATAAATCTTCCTCATCACCCTTCTAGCCAATTATTTGTTGACATGTGGAGACAAAATATTGGGTGAGTTTAAGTCATCGTGTAC
The DNA here is from genome assembly GCA_034641835.2 of Pinus albicaulis. NCBI lineage: Eukaryota > Viridiplantae > Streptophyta > Pinopsida > Pinales > Pinaceae > Pinus > Pinus albicaulis. The sequence continues at coordinate 1,470,975,087 of CM076581.1, forward strand.
GTCTTTGATTTCTCCATCGTCCATTGATTTCTCCTCTTACGTTTCAGAGAACAAGAGAACAATAACACATAACGAGAAATGCTAAGAAATTTACCTTTATTTTTCCCTGAAATAGCCGATAGAGAGTCAATCTATATCATTCAAGAGTCTGGAACCAATCAATTAAAGTGTTCAATAACGATTTGAAATCATTTTTCAATGAATTGGCACTGAAATTTCCCAAAAAATGAAAAGAAAAATAGAAAAACCCTTATTTTCACAATTGCAGTACTGAAAGTCGAGCATTTGCTAAACTGAGGAGAAATAGCGTAAATCCAGGAGGAAATCCAAAAGAAAGGAATCATTAAGCGAATTAAAAGAAGAACTTATGTCTGCTGAAAATTTCGGCTATTGTTTGATACATGTCATAAGCCAGTATGCACCACACATGTGTAATAACCTCCATAGAAAAATCTAATGATGAGAGTCGAGGTATAACTCAAATAATTAATGAGCTAATTTCAGAGGAAAGGATCGCGGATATTTCCAGATTTTATCTAATCAAAGTTGTTTTCCGGTCAATGGTAACATGACGTAAGAGGAATCCAACTTTAGTCAAGTTGTCATAGCACCTTTTCATTTATTACTCCAGTAATGACACAAACCAAATTGGGCCTGGGTAAAGTGTATTTATATTCTATTTTTTATTAGGTGAAAATTATATTAAAAAGCTAGAGTTCATATTTTTTATACAGCTTTTGACTATTGTTATTGTTTTTAAAGGTTAATATTATTCAAATTCTTGAATTTTGAAAAACATAGAGAATAGAAAATTTTGACTCATTGGAAAGAGATGCTTCTGAGCCTAGTAGCCAAATTTCACATAGAGTAGCCAAATTTGGAAAGAGATGCTTCTGAGCCTGGTAGCCAAATTTGGCAAGAGATGCTTATGAGCCTAGTGTTATATTCAAATGTGCATCCCTTTCTCAAGTTTTTTCTTTTTTTCCAAATTTATTTCTTTCTCATTATTGGCAAGGAGCTCCATGATTTTTTTATTTGATCCAATGTATGAGGGGGTTCGTGAATCCATTATGTATGCTTCTTGAGTGCAAAGGGTTTTCTTTCCTTCGGTTTCTCTCTTCATATTTGTCGTTTGTTGATTCTTGTCTCACCTTGGCACTTTCTCCGCTTCTCAAATGTCATATAGTCAAGCATAGGATGAGAAGGGAGCACAAAGAGGAAGGATACCATCATTACTATGCCATTATTCTAGGACAATTATGTTAATGTAACTTCCTTTTTAAATTTAACCACCTATTATATTCTTTAAAATATATATAGAAACTAAAATTTCCATATATTTCATTTAATTATTGTTTTCCACATTCCCCACTCCCCATCGTTACTTTGCACCTCTCGGTGCAAATGCTAGTTAGTACAGTCCTTTACCTTCATGCAATTGTAGTTAGTCTTTACATTTGAAGAATGGCACTTCCATTCCTGCAAATAGGATAATGTTTACCTTCATGCAATTAGAGTAGACTCATATATTTTCATGCAAGTTCTTTTCAAAATATAGTAAAAGGAGTGGTCTTGGTATGCCTCGATAGGATTCATTGACTGAAGTTGACATGAGTAGAGCTTGAACTATTGTGCATCTAGCATTTTCACCTCTAAGTTTTTATGAACCCTGGGTTGATAATTAAAGTTTTTAGCCTTGTGAGTCTCAACATTCTTGTTGAGATATTGGAGCTCATCACTTTTCGGCATCATTGTCGGGGAGACATCCAAGTAGGTGTTGTTTCTTTTTAGAGGTTACCTTTATTTATTTTTTATTATTTGTTCTGCATTAGAATTCTTGATTTGAAAAAGACAAAAATTAATAAATTAATAAATAAATAAAATACAGAAAACAAAACTAGTTCTTTCATGCCTCATAGGAGTAGGGATAATCAAGGGAAATTTCCACCGAAAAAACCCACCCCATTAAGCAGTCAACCATCCTTCTTCTTTGGTGATTTTTTGCTTCCCTCTCTGACTAAAAGGGAGTTAGAAAATCCTCTAGGTGAGCAACCTAAAATTCTTGAGGAACCCAAAGGGGAGGAAGATTCCATATCACCCACCCAAATCATGGGTGAAAATAGGAAAAATGAGTTATTTCCTCTCTGAGAGACCAATGGGGAGGCCAGAATGAATAATATAAACCATGTTTCCCTTCCACATTTCCATGGATTAGCCTCCAAAGACTCTGACACATTTATTTTTTATTTTGTTGTTGGATGTAGGACATATGACTATACCTTTGATGAACAAAAGTTGAATTTGTTTCCATCCACCCTCAAAGATGAAACCTTGCACTCGTTTATGGGCTTACCTGGAGACAACATCACCATGTGGGCACAAATGCAGCAAGCCTTTAATGAGAAATACATGGATCAATGTAGGTCTAAAGAGAAAAAATAGGAAATCTTTATGATGAACCTAGGACCAGATGAATCCTTAGATGATTATGACGAAATATTCCAACTCAACTATAGGAAGGATAATTAAACCTTTGAACCTGGGTCACTCAAGATTTTATTTCTCTGAGGGATTATGGAGGATGTAATGGAGATCCTCAATATGATGTCTGGAGGAGACATTTACCAGCTCACCTATGATGACATCAAGATAGTATTCAAGAATCACTTTAGGGCTGCTAGAAAGACAAGTAGGTCTAGTCAAGGCTTGGTCAACTCATATCCCTATGCATCAGCTGTAAAACATGAGATAGGGAGTATGTTGGAAGACTTTAAGAGTGAAACATTGCATACATTTTCCTTGCATATGGATACTATTCAGATCAAAATTAAGAAAGAGGAAGCAGAAAGGGCACTAGCCATCTTTTTCCCTATATGCACTAAGAGGCATCCTAGAAATGAGTGTCCATTGAACACCATAAATGTTTTCTCTATCTATGAGGAGAACCATGCAACAGAAAAGTTCCCCTCTCTTCTAGGCCTAAAGTTTTTGTACCAAGGGGCCGAGAAAAACCTGGAGCAGCTCTATTTCATCAACCAGAGAAGGCCCCAAGGTCCCAACCCTTATCAATAGGGCATGCCAGGTGCACAATATCCTTCCTACAATTCAACTAGAATACACCTTTCTAGCCTGTATACCCTCCAAATCATCCATCTTGGTCCATGTCCTCTCCTTGGTCCTATGCTCCTTAGTATCCCCATCATCCTGTCAACCCACCTTTCCAGCCATATTAATCTCAACCTTATCAATGGGGCAACCCCTCACAAGGATGGAGGCATCAGGCTTCCAAAACTTCTACCTTAACGCCTCCTCCTCAACCCCAACCTAAACCCACATAATAAACCTCAAATACCTTGCCAACCCAATCTAAAACCGAACAATAAGCAGGCACAACAAGTTTACAGTGAGGAGATATCATATCTTGCTTATGTTGTGGAAATCCAAGATATCAACCTTCGGTCTGGGAAGGTACTTCCAAATGGTCACCCACCTTCTCCACCTGAATAACTTGAAGAAGAGAAGGAATATAGTACCCCTCAAGCCAATGCACCTCCCTATCCTGAAAGGTTGGTCCAACCTAAATAACACACCCTAGAAGAGGATGAACTTTTGGGAGAATTGAATAACTTGTGTGTAAAAATACCCCTTTTCTAGTCCATCAAATATGTCTCCATTTTCAACAATTTTATTAAGGAAGAATGTTTTAAAAGGCTTGGAAGAAGAAGAAGATATACCCCCACTATCAATGTTGTTGGGGCAGTTGTTCAATCTAATGCTTAGGAGGGTGACCTCCCCAAAGTACTTGGATCTTGGTAGCCCAGTGGTGGATGTGCACATTGATAGAATTATGGTCCATAATACCTTGATTGACCTTGGGGCTGAAATTAATGTTATGACCAAAGAAACCATGCTCAAGCGCAATCTCCAAGGAGCTTTGAGAAAAACCACCACAGGATTGCAGCTTGTAGATAGGTCCACAACATCCCTTGAAGGATTTATTGAGGATGTGATGGTATCCATCAACTCTTAGGAGTATCCCACAAATTTCCTTGTCCTCCATCCCAAAACCAAGTTTAATGGTTACCCTATCATCCCAGGAAGACCTTGGTTGGCCACTATTGATGCCTACATTAGTTGCACGGTTGGGAACATGACCATAAATAATGGGAATATATAAAATCAGCTCATATTGTATCCCCATGGTCAACCTTATATTGAGTATCACTTTCCCTTATGGATAGCGAACGAGTAAGAAGAAGACTTTTATTAGATATCCCTATACCCAGTATGTACACTAGACATTGTTGTCACGAGGTAGGAAGCTTGATCAATATGACTTTATTGACCATATCTTACAAAATCAACCTCCCACTACCATGTTGAGATTTTCTTTTAATTAATTTTCGAGAAAATCTCATGAATGTGACAACAATAGGATTTGTTGCTAGATTGACTCCATTTAATTCTAATGTGGAGTTAATGCATCCTATATTTGTTGTGAGTGAATTTATGATTCAGTTTCTACTTCCAGCTATAAAACGTAAGCCCGTAGAGGCAAATGAGCATGAGGAATGTGAGGGGAGTGGAAGAGATGTGCAGATGAAAAACTCTGCTATTGTAATTCTCCAGTTGATGAATGAGATTGTCGGTGCCCTGTTTGGTGGTTGTAGCCCAGATTGGTTGGGTGAACCAAGTTAAAATCTCTGTGTCTTCATGTTTGTTTATGCCGTGTGTGATTTTTTAGTTTCTGTTGTGTTTAATTACTCCTATAATTGGTATCAGAGCCGACTGAAGGCTGTGTTAACTTGTGATTTCTTCTGACTCGGTTCTTTTGTTTTCCGCTGAAGGATGTGTTAACGTGAATGAATGCATACTGCATGCAATTTTATGTTTGTTTAATGAGCTTAAGTCAATGGATTGCAGCGTTGTCTTCTTCCACTGCGTATCATTAAAAGGTCATTGGATTGCAACGTTATCTTTTTCTTGTCGCTGTGGAGAAGTCGAGTTCACATTTTGTGAGGGCCGTTGTTAGAATTGAGGCAAAGGTCAAGGTTATACCTATACGACATAAGCTGTGAATGCTGGAGGCTTGTCAGTGCCATGAGGAGCCACAACACATGTATTGAAGGATTGGGAAGCACGGATTCAACGTTATAATCCAACGTTAGACGTTGAAGTAAACCAGAGTCGTCTCCGTGGATTGCTGTGCGTTGCCGAAGTGCTCAAAGACATGAGTTGGAGCTGTAGCGTTATGATCTGTAGTTTTTTTATGGTTTTGATGACGCAGGTTGGAAGACACTACTGCAACGGTTGCGTTGAAATTGGTGGTCATTTTTTAAATGAAACTGGTGGCCGTGGACTGTGAGACCATGGACTGATTTTCTACGTTTAAGCTAGTTACGCTGCGTTAAGGCAGCGTTGAACGGTGAGAGGTGTGTTATTTGCCATTCTTTAAAAAATCGATTTATGAAATGCCTACATGTCGATTAGTAAAGAGCCATAGTTAAAATCGATTTATATAATTTTATATGAAGTCATATGTCATGGCACTTCATTGTTTTAAAAGTTTTTAAAATTGATTTGTATGGTAATTCCATATTTTATGAATCGATTTTAAATGGAGTTTATAAAGTGGCACTTCATGTTTTAAAAAAAAAAATTTAAATCGATTTTTGTAATATGCCATGATATTAGGGGAAGGGAATTTTTTTTTATATGGCAAGGACATTTTTTAATCAAAATTAATTTTGATTAAAAAATTAAAATAAATAATAACTTCATTTATTAAGAGTTGTGATTGGAGATTTTGTGACACGAGCTACTAAACATGGCAAAAACACAAAGTGCCCGATTTGAGATCGAGAAGTTCAATGGGAAAAACAACTTCGAGATCTGGAAATTTAAGATGTATGATCTACTCGTGCAACAAGGCGTGGCGAAGGCGCTGTTGGGAAAAGCCAAACAGCCTTACACCATGACAGATAACGAATGGAGTGACATGGATGAAAGAGCACTGAGCGGCATTCGATTGTGTTTGGCAGATTATGTTTTGTTTAACATCGTGTCAGAGAAAACTGTTGTTGGTTTGTGGACAAAGCTTGAAAAGTTGTACATGACAAAATCCTTAACCAATAGGATTCTTCTGAAGTGACAGTTGTATAGTTTGCGCATGAAGGAAGGTACGACGATAACTGATCATCTTAATACCTTTAATACTCTCTTGGTGTAGTTAGAAAGTATAGAAGTAAAATTTGAATCAGAAGATAAAGTTGTAACTTTATTATGCTCGTTGCCCGAATCATGGGATCATTTTGTTACTTCTATAAGTCTTAGTTCATTAGAAACCCTTGAGTTTGATGATGTTGTTGGAGCTTTGTTGTCTGAAGAAATAAGGAAAATGTCAAATTCAGAAACCTCTACATCAGAAGCAATGATGGTCAGAGGTCGTTCTAAAGAAAGACGCTTCAGTAAGCACAACAACTCACGTTCAAAATCGAAAGGGAAGAAGAGTAAGGTAAAGTGTTGGTTTTGTGGCAAATCAGGGCATTTGAAGAAGGACTCTTGGAAGAGACAGCAAACATCCAAAGGAGACTCTTCGACAGAGAAGAAAGAAGAAAACACGATAGATACAGGTTCGGCATCTGTTTCAGGTATCAGTGATGAAGTGTTATCAGTCAGTTTGTCTAATCATTATCAACATTGGTTATTAGATTCTGGTGCGTCAAATCACATGTGCATTCATAGAGAGTGGTTTAAGACTTATAAATCAATCAATGATGGAGTTGTTTACATGGGAAATGATGTCTCATGTAATATTGTGGGAATTGGAAGCATCCAGATTAAAATGTTTGATGGGACAGATAAAATTTTAACTAATGTAAGACACGTGCCTGAACTAAGAAAAAACCTCATTTCACTAGGAGTACTAGACACAAATGGATATAAAACATTTATTCAAGGTGGAGTAATGAAAGTTTATAAAGGAATTTTACTAGTAATGAAAGAAAAGAAGGTTGGAAATCTTTTTCAGTTAGAAGGAAGAACAGAGTCAAATCATGTTTCTACAGTATCTGAAAATGACAGTAATTCTATTCGTTTATGGCATCAAAGGTTGGGCCATATGAGCGAAAGAGGATTGAAAATTTTATCTGATCGTAAGCTACTTCATAGTTTAAAATATTCTAAGTTAGATTTCTGCAAACATTGTCTATTTGGGAAACAAAGAAAGCAGAAGTTTAAAACTGGAAAACATACTAGTGAGGGAATCCTTGATTATATCCATTCTGATGTTTGGGGTCCATCTCCTACGAACTCATACGGAGGATCGTCATATTTTGTATCTTTTATTGATGATTTCTCTAGAAAAGTATGGGTCTATATGTTAAAGAAAAAGTCTGATGTATTCACAAGTTTCAAACAGTTTAGAGCATTAGTTGAAAACATCACTGGAAGAACCATTAAATGTTTAAGAACTGATAATGGTGGTGAGTTTACTTCAAAGGAATTTGATAATTATTGCAAGGACGCTGGGATCGAAAGACATAAAACTACTGTATATACTCCTCAGCAAAATGGAGTTGTTGAAAACATGAACAGGACTCTCTTAGAGAGAGCAAGAAGTCTGCTTAGTAATGCCAATTTGTAGAAGGAATTGTGGACAGAAGCTGTATCTACGGCTTGCTATTTGATAATTCGATCACCATCAACTGCAACAGGATGCAAAATTCCTCAAGAGGTATGAAAATTTCATCCATGTGATTATTCTAAACTGAAAGTTTTTGGTTGTGATGCATATGCTCTAGTTCTGAAACATCAGCATTCTACATTAGATCCTAAATCAAAAAGATATATCTTTGTTGGATATGGTGATGGGACTAAGGGATACAAGTTGTGGGATCCTACTACTCACAATATCATCATTAACAGAGATGTTAAATTTAATGAATTTTCTCTTGAAAATCCAGATGTAGATGATAAATTGAAACAGAATAATGTACCTAAGTTTCAACACATTCAGTTTGAAACCAGTTCAAATACTGATGATAGTCCAAATGAACAAGTTTCAGATGCAGATCATGAACAAGTTTCAGATGCAGATCATGAACATGTTTCAGATACAGATCATGAAGAAGTTCCTACAGATAATAATCAGCAAATTGTGGAAGTACCAGAAACATCTTTAAGGAGGTCCACGAGAATCAGACGTCTTCCTAAAAGGTATCATGATTATGTTACTTCAGTTTCTTTAACCGCTAATGATGATGAACCTTTGTGCTATCAGGAAGCTGTAGAAGGTTCTAACAGTGGTAAGTGGAAAGAGGCTATGAAGGACGAGATGAAGACATTAGACAAGAATGCCACATGGGATCTGGTAGAACTTCCTAAAGACAGAAAAACTGTGGGATGTAACTGGGTTTACAAATTGAAGAAGGATGTTGATGATAAAGAATACAGGTACAAAGCAAGGCTGGTCACGAAAGGTTTTTCTCAGAAAGCAGGAATTGACTTTCATGAGATATTTTCACCAGTTGTAAAAATTGTTTCAATTCGGATTGTGTTAGCATTAGTTGCTTTACTTGATTTAGAATTACAGCAACTATATGTTAAAACTGTTTTTTTACATGGAGATTTAGATGAGGAGATTTACATGGAACAACCGGAAGGGTTTGTTCAAAATCGCAACAAGAAATTTGTCTGCAGGCTCAAGAAATCATTGTATGGTCTGAAGTAGTCGCCTCGACAATGGTACGATAAATTTGATTCTTTCATGATGAGTCAAAATTATATAAGAAGTGAATATGATCATTGTGTTTACTTTAAGAAATTAAGTAATGGCATGTTCATTATCTTAGTGTTATATGTTGACGATATGCTTTTAGCAAGCAAAATCATAACAAAGATCAACAGGTTAAAGGCTCAGATGGCTAGGACGTTTGATATGAAAGATCTAGGAGCAGCAAGACAGATTTTGGGCATGGAGATTTTCAGAGACAGGAGTAATGGTTAGCTGTGGCTATCACAAAAGAAGTATATTGAGAAAATATTCTTGAGGTTTGGTATGAACAATGTGAAGCTTGTTTCAGTCCCTTTAGCTTCCCATTTTAAGCTTTCTTCAAGTTTATGTCCTAACACAAACGAAGAAAAGGAATATATGTCTCTAATTCCATATGCCATTGTAGTAGGTTGTTTGATTTATGCAATGGTTTATACTCGACCAAATATTTCACATGCAGTTTGGGTTGTCAACAGGTATATGGCAAATCCAAGAAAAGAGCATTGGTCAGCAGTGAAATGGGTGCTTTAGTATCTGAGAGGCACAAGTGATTATTGTATCACTTATAACAGTAGTAGTGAATTTTTTTGCGGATATGTTGATTCCGATTTTGTAGGTGATTTGGATAAGATAAGGTCAACTTCAGGGTATGTATTTACTCTTGCAGGTGGAGCTATTAGCTGGATGTCAAAGCTACAAAACATTTTTTCTTTTTCCACTACAAAAGCATAATACATAGCTGCTTCACATGCTTGCAAAGAAGCAGTTTGGTTGAAAGGTTTGTTTGGTGAGTTTGGTAGGTTGCAGGACAAAATCAAGTTCTTTTTTTATAGTCAAAGTGAAATTCACTTGGCTAAAAATCTGACCTATCATAGTAAATCAAAGCATATACCTATCAAGTACCATTTTGTAAGACAAGTTATCACTGAAAGGGGAGTCTCTCTTGAAAAAGTGCATACAAAAAAAAATTGTGCAGACATGTTCACGAAACCAGTTTTGTTAGAGAAGCTACGATGGTGTCTGGCTTCTCTTGGCTTGCAGAAAAGATAAAAATAATAATGGAACAGGGTATCAGGCTAATTGTTGTCAAGGTGGAGATTGTTGAGATTTTCTTTTAATTAATTTTGGAGAAAATCTCATGAATGTGACAACAATAGGATTTGTTGCTAAATTGACTCCATCTAATTTTGATGTGGAGTTAATGCATCCTATATTTGTTGTGAGTGAATTTATGATTCAGTTACTACTCCCAGCTATAAAATGTAAGCCTGTAGAGGCAAATGAGCATGAGGAATGTGAGGGGAGTGGAAGAGATGTGCAGATGAAAAACTCTGCTATTGTAATTCTCCAGTTGATGAATGAGATTTTCGATGCCCTGTTTGGTGGACGTAGCCCAGATTGGTTGGGTGAACCATGTTAAAATCTCTGTGTCTTCATGTTTTTTTATGTTGTGTGTAATTTTTTAGTTTTCGTTGTGTTTAATTACTCCTACATACCATGCCAATTGATGAACCAATGGAAGAATCCTTGAAACAATCTGAGGGTAATCCTTGGAATGATATGTGCTCCATTGACCATTATCTATATCATGCTATTTTTTTTCAAATTAGCCCATCCATAACTTTAAAGATCAACCCCTCTCTCTTAGTCAAGCAAGAAAATATATTATGTGTTGTTTTGAGGCAACACATTGATGCTTTTTCATAGGACTATAAGGAAATGAATGGTGTGCATCCCTCAATTTTTACTCACCATATTTACATCAAGGAACGATGAAAACCTATGTGCCAACCCCAGATGAGGATGAATCCCTCCCTTAAGGACATTGTAAAATAAGAACTGCAAAAAATACTGGATGTAGGGTTCATATACCCAGTGGGTGTCCCCTCTTGTCATAGTCCCCAAGAAGAATGGGAAGTGGAGGATGTGTGTTGATTATAGAGAGCTTAACAAGGCTACAAAGAAGGACCAGTTCCCTGTGCCTTTCATTGACCAAGTCCTAGGTGGGATTGCAGGGAAGAGATTATTTTCCTTCCTAGATGGATTTATTGGGTACAACCAAATACAATTCAACCTTGAGGACCAAGGCAAGACCACATTCACATCTACTTGGGGTACCTTTGCATATAGATTACTTTCATTCAGTTTGTGTAATGCTCCTGCTACCTTCCAGAGAGAAGTTCTGACTATCTTTGCTGACCTTGTTCATGACATTGTTGAGATATACATGGATGACTTCACTCCTTATGGAAGTGACTTGAGATATACATGGATGACTTCACTCCTTATGGAAGTGACTTCTGGTAAACTCTTTATAATATATGTAAATTCTTATATAAATGCATTGAGATTAATATTTCACTAAGTCTGGAGAAATTTTAGTTTTTTATTAATGCAGGGATTGTCTTAGGCCATTTCACATCTAAGGAAGGGATATAGGTTGACCCCAACAAATTTGTTATCATTAAAAGGGTCCCTACTCCTAAACAACAAATGGATGTTAGAAGCTTCCTTAGATTGTTTGGATATTATAGAAGGTTCATTAAGGACTTTAGTAAACTGGCTTTGCCTTTATTTGAATTACTGGCTAAAGACTTGGAATTTTGTTAGACAAACAAATGTCAAGAGGCCTTTGAAGTACTAAAGGAGAAGTTGACCACTGCACCCATTCTTAGTGGTCCCAATTGGGCACTACATTTCCATATCCACACAAATGCGTCAGATAAAGTTGTAGGAGAAGCCTGAGCACAAGTGGAGGAAAAACTTCCCTATGCTATATATTTCATCAGTAAGAACCTTTCTAAGGCTGAACTTAACTATACAATCACTGAAAAAGAACTCCTAGTTGTGGTGCACTCTTTGAATAAGTTTAGGCACTATATCACTGGATATCAAACTTTTGTTCACACTGATCATGTAGCCATTAAGTATTTAGTGAATAAATTTGATGTCACTGCCATAATCATTAGATGGTTGTTACTATTGCAGCAAATTGATTTAACTATTGTTGAAAAACCAAGGAAAGATAATGTGGTTGCATATTTTTTGTCAAGACTAACCTTGCCTGTAAATGAGGAGATGATAGATGATCAACTTCCAAATGAACACCTCTTTTCCATCTCATCACAATCTCCTTGGTTTGATGATATAGCCAACTACTTGGTTGCTGGGAGATTCCCTCCTAATCTATCCTCCAAGGAGAAGAACAAGATCACCAGTAAGAGTGCCCCTTTCACCTGGACTGGGGGAAATCCCTTCGAGTTGGGGCTTGTCCAGATTTTGAGGATATCTATAAGAGTGGAGGAGGTCTTTGACATCCTCTCGTCATGCCATGATGGACCCTCTGGGGGGTATTTTTCTGCTATAAGTACAACGTTTAAGGTTTTACAAGTTGGCTACTACTGGCCTACTCTACATCAAGATGCGAAGAGGTACACTAACAGATATGATGATTACCAAAGGGTGGGAAAGCCTACAGATATGAATGAAATTCCCCTACAACCTCAAGTGACTCTAGAGCCATTTTAGAAATGGGGCATGGAATTCATTGGGTTATTGATCCCCCATTAGAGTAGAAGAAGTACATCAATGTGTGCATTGATTAATTGACTAAATGGGCTAAAGAAAAGGTAGTTAAGGTAGCAATTGCGCATAAAGTGGTTGAGTTTATGAGGGATAACGACTTCTATAAGTTTGGTTTTCCAAGGGATTTGGTCACTGATTAAGGGGCACAATTCACAATTGAAGACATCATGGAGCAACACCATATCAAGCACAGGAAATCCACTTCCTATCACCCTCAGTAAAATGGGCAAGTGGAGGTCATAAACAGAGCCTTGGAAAACATTTTAACCAAAGGCCACTTAGGCCTACCATACCACCTTATATAGAAAACCACTACTTGATTCACCCCATTCAAGCTTGTCTATGGAAATAAAGCCTTGTTTTCCATTGAATTCGAGTACAATATCTTGAGGATGGTAGCCCCATTATATTTGGACCTCACCATAGCACAACAAGAAAGGTTTCTTCAGCTCAATGGCTTGGATGAGTTTAGATTGCAGACTCTCCTACACATTGAGGTAGTCCAACTACAAAGGAAGATTTGGCATGCTAAACACATTAGAGAGATATATTTTCAAGAGGGTGATTATGCCCTCATGTTTGATTCAAGGTTCAAGGATTTCAAAGGAAAGTTAATGATAAGGTGGTCAGGACCCTATCTAGTGGAAAAATGTTATGAGAATGGATTTTTCCAATTAATAATAATTGATTAGGAAGGTAAATTGTTACAGGTTAAAGTTATACAAAAGGCCTATGTCAAAAGAGGATTTTACTAGTTCAATAAGCAAGGAGCTGAATGTAATTGGGGGTCTCATAGCTCTTAGTTCATCCAACCTATGATCAGAAAAATGAAGAATAAAAAAATAAAAATTAAAGGGCCTAGGTAAAAACCTCCATGAGACATCTAAGGCCAAATCTAGCGTTGAAAACCTCCATGAGGCAACCAAAGAGCAAAATAAAAAGAGAGAAAAATAAGATGAAAAGATCCCCAAGTGAAAACCTCCTCTAAAGTGCATGGGGTAGGCCTGCAGATTAAAAACCTATTCAAAGGAAATTTTCATGTCTAAAAGAGAGAGAGAGAGAGAGAGAGAGAGAGAGAGAGAGAAAGAAAATAAAAATGGAACAAAAGAAGGAAGCACACAAAGGTAAAGGAGCCCTTACACCAGTTCTGCTAGCTTTTTTCTTTTGCAGGGTTCCAACCACAATAAAAGGGACAACAGTCGAAGGAAAGGGGTCCAAAATCAATTTATCCATCTCCTAAACTAGCCTCATGCATTTCCTCCATCATTCCACCTATCTCCATACACCCCTCCATCATCAAGCAAGCAACTACACTCATTTTTTCCTCAATCCTACAGTGCTACAAGATTGTCCTGAACTACAACAAGATTGGTCAAAATTGATATCAACCCAGGGAAAGAGATCAAAACTCATTTTTTGCTTTGGGAAATGATGGGGGAGGTTCACCACACTTCCTTCACCTCTCTCCCACACATTTTAACCACCTTCCCTTCCAAAAATCCACCTTTGTTCATAAAAAAAACCACATTTTCACCCCTTATTCACAAGCTTCCATCATCATCAAAATTTGTGAACCCTGTTTATAAGCTCACCATGAATTATCCAAGACACTGGGTGAATTTCATGAAAATAGTTTTGGTTTTGAAATGGGTTGTGTGACTTCTACAAGAAATAAACCAATCCTATAACAATTTGCACAAACCCTACAGAACCATAATAAAATAATGTTAGAAGTTCCATAATGAATATTTGGCCACCCTTAAGCATCAAGAGGCCATCCTTGATATCCGAGGAAGCTATACCATCATTGAGAGGCTACTACAAGGGCACTAAGCCACTCCAGCAATAGCAGATCAAGCACTAGAAGAACCTGCATAGACAAATAAGATTTCATCAATCAAACACCTATCAGAAAATTTCACTAAAATGTTTTGATAAAATGAAGACTAACACCTCTAACACCTCTAGAGACTATCAGATTGATCAACAACATGCATGCATCTACAAAAACTCGACATCACAGGTAGGCTCAGGTATGGCACTCCTCTCCTCTTCCTTTAAGCGCATATTGGTTCAAAGAAATATTTTTAGTGAACGAGGAATGAGTTTTTATGGGTTGGAGGTGTCCAGTAAACTTGACCACCCTTGAATAGTAAAAGTGAATTTTACTCATCCTTCCATACAACGTGGAAAAGTCAGAGTAAGAGATGGTAACTACGAGGAGTGGGGCCAATGGTTAAAAAAGGAAATATGTGTAGGAGCCAACTCGTCAAGTGCGTTGAGCCCACTACCTCAAAAGGAAATAAAAGAACGGGCTTGACATCAATTGTTCATTCCCAAAACCATTACAAAGGCCCACTAAGACATTAAAGGTCGAGATAGCTACAACTAAAGGTTCCCTGGGGTGGTACGGAGGTGCTGCAAATTTGATTTGTAGGAGCTACAAGATAGGGAGGAGGTGCTACAGAGTATAACATAATTTCTACAAGATTGCAAAGGACGTGCTATAAGATTGGTCCAAGAAGTAAAAGAGGGTCTGAATCAACGATAAAATTCCTACAAACCCAAAAAATCATAAGGAAATCATCCAAAGAGGGGTAAGTGGGATCTTTTCTCCTCGCCCACCATACAATTATTAAGTGAAATTTTGTTTGTATAGGCATCATGTAGCAAACTCCTACAGAATTGATTTGTTTTGAAAAAAAAATTTGTTTTTCCATAAGGAAAGCAAGGTGATAAAAAAGGTAGCCCCTTCTGAAGCTTGGAACATAATTCTTCCCTCTCTGGTTAGAAAAGAGGCACCAACATCCTCACCCTACCTTGAGACCCTAGACTACTCATAACAATTTTTCACAAAAAAAATCCTTGGAATGACTTGAGAAATTTGCAGTAGGAGCCATGGGGGTAGGTTTCAATAGAAGGGAACCCACACACACCAATAGAATCCAGAAACATCCCCCTATTATAGATATCTTCCTAAGACACCAATGGATATCTTCCTAAGCCACCAGTGGATGGGGTTCTTTGAAAAATTGAAAGGGTATGATGATGAGATAACCAAAGAATTTGTCATGTCCCTCCCCTCTTAAGGAGAAGACAATGCCACCATTGTTATAAGGGGACTTTCCATCCATGTAAATGCATAATTAATTAGTAGAGTGAACACCATACCTCTAGGAGTTAAATGGGGCAAGGAAGATAGAATAGAATCCATCACAACCAAACAAAATTTATTCCTCCTTGAAGAGGAACCTGTTGAAGACAAAAATGGAGTAAGAAGAGAAAACTTCCCTTACTCTTGGGAGGAAGTGGCCTACAACATCCTAAAGTACATATCCTGTGAAGGGAGGTTGAGTATTGTATATTCCTATCAATTTAGTTTTCTTTCTGAGCTAAGGTTCCAAGTATAATTTCCCATTCGAAGCAGGCTCAGTGTTCCACATTTCCTCATTCAGTCCATAAGCAGAATGAGCTAGAGGGTGAGGAAATGGAAGCACCAATACATTGCTCATCATGGCCTCATAAGGCTAATTGTTATAGATTTCTTAAGCCCTCTTAGAAGCCTTGTGTTGTGGAGTAACTTTGTGGACATGGATAGGGAGGCCTTCATTGAGACACAAGCCCAAACTCTGACACAACATGAAGAGACCACAAACCAGTGTTGCGGGTAAGCAAGAGGAAGAAGGAGAGGTTTAAAATAATGTAGAATAGGTTGAAGGACAAGCTAAATAATCGGAGAAGGAAGGAGGAGGGGAAAAAAACAGAAGAAAAGACCTCTAGAGAGCCCTCTAGATCTCAGAATAAAGGAAATCAGAGGTAGCAAATAAGCCTCTCAGGGGGGAATACAAAACAAGAGGTGGTTGATACTCTGTAATCCCTTAACACACTTCTCAAACCCAAGAGAAGGCGGCCCAAGCAAGGTCCCTTATATTTTAAAAGAATAAATAGCACCAGAATCAAACAAGGGAAGCCTCAACCTCCCTCAACAGTCCTAATCACAATTGATAAATCAGTTAGCCACCGTGAAGAAGGATTGGGACGAGGGAAAAGGAAAATTGAGGAAGACGCCTCCAATAAAGACAATGGAAAACAACCTTTAACACCCATGAGAAGGTCAACCACTAGGGCAGCCACAACCATGTAACTCAAGGCACAAACAAAACTGTTATAGGAAAGACATAGTTGCTACGGGATGAAGAAAAAGTGTTGCAAGAAGGGATAACATCAACTCAAAAGGAGGGGGAAGGTACACAAGGACTCCAAGAGCCCACTCCATGGTCTAATATTGGATCCTCTTACAAATTTATTAAGGGGGGGAGAATTATACCTACAAAATTTGTAATTCCCCTCTTTTTTGAGTTAGAAAAAGAGAGAGGTAGAACTCATCTGTGGGTGTTGTTAGTATGAATCCTTCGTCGAAGTGTACGAAAAAAGACCACTTTAGCTACGCATAACTAATAGCCCTAACAACAAAAGTGGCTGCCAATATCTTCAGATCTGCGGTTAGTTGAACATAAAAGAGCTGCAAAAACCAGATCTATGCATGGAAAGACATTAAGCAGAAAAAATAAGGGTTTGCTCCATATACCAATAGGCAAGACAAGAACAATTTTTGAAAGAATTTTTATATTAATGGGGCACCTGGGAGGAAAACAAGAAGGCGTATCCAATTCTCCTCAGTGGGATGGGTTCTTGGAAGTCCTCAGCACTTCAGATCTAAGATTTCTCTCTTTTGTTGGTGTAGAAGACCCACACAAAGAATGGAACTCAAAGGGAGCTCACACAGCAAATGGCAGAAAATGGTGACCAAGTGTATAGATCCAAAGCGATCTAATAGGCAACAAAAGGTGAGGAATGGTAGGAAAAACCCTCCTATTTATAACAAAATATTGGGTCATTCTAGATCTTGGTGCATGGGTTAACCAGATCTAGATCCACTTTTTATGGAATATTTTATTATATTTGTTGGAGGAAAAAGGTATTTGACTTGGGTCAAATCCCTTAATTTGTCAAAAATAAATAAATAAATGATTTATTTATCTTTTTAAGGAAGCGGTTAGAAGATAATCAAATAAATAATGTTTTATTTAATTATTTAAGGAGGTGGTTGAAAGATAATTAAATAAATAGTGATTTATTTAATTATTTGTGGGTGATTTGGTCATATTTAACAAGGAATATTATCTAAATAAGGTTTAAATAATTATTCCTAGAAAATAATAAGATAAATAAAGGTTTATCTAATTAATTTATTTGATTTTGGGTTAAACATGACTGGAATAATAATTAAATTATGGTTTAATTAATTATTCCATGAGGAAAATCAAACAAATATGGGTTTGTTTAATATTTCCTTTTGGGGTTTCTTGTTTTAACATAGTGAAAGCAGTTTTACTTAGGGTAAAAATGGTCTTACATGGTGTACTTGGGTCCATCTAATGATAATAGGTTAGATGACCAAAAAATGGTGTAACAGATTGCCCCCCAGCGTGCGAGTGTCAGGAGTAAATCGTATGACCGAAGTACGTTGTAAGAACACAATCACTAGACAACAAAAGGGATGTCAGAGAGAGAAATGTAAGGTAGATAGTGTGCTGAAGGACTAGACCCTGAGGAGACGAGACTCGCAGGTGCAAAAAGTCTCTTTTTATGAGAGGGTACCTGTGCTGAAGGCGGCGGGGGAGGCATACCTATGCCCGCCGAGACAAAGTACAAAAGAATAGTGTGTCCAGTAAACAAGGGACCGAACCATAAAGTACAGCTGGCATAATCATGATCTAGATAAAAATACAATGAGGAATCCCACATACATGCTGTGCCTGGGATAACAGCCAGGACTTGTACAATAATATCTGAGTACATGAGATACAAATACAACCCAAATGCCCCCTGTAAATGGGGAAGGGCTCACAAAATCTGACTGATACATGCAAGTCGAAGAGGCGCTACAAGTGGCTACGGCCAACATCATCAAATATCTGGAGCTGCATCGAAGGCTACAAAGAAGAGGTCATCCGGGCATGTGGGGGGCTACCTGCAGGGCCGCCCCCTCATGAGGGTTGAAACATCTCACACACACCCGGGAATCATCAAGAGCTGTTGCTGGATCACTGGACCATCAAGTATACGAATCCCGATCATGCTGAAAGGAGCTGGAGAAACAATCAAGCCAAAGGGAAAGGAGATATCCCTTTGTCTGATCCGAGGCACCGAACAAGAGTGGAGGCTGGAACCAAGGTACACCGCCCTCTAGACCTGGCTTCTGGAATGAATGAGCTGATGTCGACAGAAGGAGGTCTGCCATAGTTGAGGCAATGAGAGACCCTCAACTAAGGCACGAGAGAAAAGAGTATAGCGATGGACAGACTGACACTAATGATGATAGTGAAGTGGAAAGGACTGAGTAGCTAATGGACGACTTCCCTTGCTAGAGCATGAAGGGCATGAATGACATGGCAGCTACTGACACAACATCATCAGGGATGGGGGACAGTGGAACTGAGGGTCATAATGTGCGACACAAGAGAGAGACCAAGCAATGACGGATGGAGGACTATAGTGGGGTACAAAGGGACTCGGTATAGACTCCATGGATGCAATGATGACTCAACTTGGATGCTCTAAACAAAGGCGACGCAATAGTGCTGCCACACAGTAAAGGCCCAATGGGGGACCATGAAAACATGAGTTCAAGGTGGGAACTTATGACGAAAATCGACACAAACATGGACAAGTATGGGGGCGAAGTGGTGCCCCAAATACAAGTGTTGTAAGTGAGAAAATTCGATTTAAAGCGGATATGGAGGGGCCCTTCTTGGAAAAAATGGGTCCGGGTGAAGCAGCAAATCATAAACATGAAAAAACAGATGCTGGCTATCTAAAAGAAAATAAAACATGCATTTCAGAAGGGAAATTCTAAGGGTAATATTTCTTAAGATAGAGTGCATTGCGAGGATTAGGAAGGGGATGGCCTTCGAAATCCTCTAAGAGGTATGCCCCCTTACCGAGATCCTTACTAATGATGTAAGGGCCTAGCCATAATGAGTCAAACTTCCCATGACCAAGGAAATCATGGGCCTGGTCATACACTAGAACAAGGTCGCCTTCGTGAAAAGTGCGAGGTTGGACTTTTCGGTCATACTGAGCTTTGGTGCGCTTTTTGGCTGCTTCCATGGTTTGCAAGGCAACACGGCGGTCTTCAGAAGCGCGCTCGAGCATGATAAGTCGTTGTTCTAGAAGTTGGGTGTCAGGGAGAAGTTCAACGGCCAGATGTAGGGAAGGAATTTCACACTCGATCGGTAAGACTGCCTCCTCTCCAAGAACCAGGTGGAAAGGAGTAAACCCGGTGGCGGTTTTAACAGAAGTTCGATAGGCCCACAAAGCAGGCAAGAGCATGAGATACCAGTTGGTTTTGTGCTTATTCACCGTTCGTTGAAGCATAGTTTTGAGTATTTTGTTGACTGCTTCAACTTGGCCATTACCTTAGGGGTAATAGGAGGAGGAATATTAGTGCTCAAAACCCAACAGTGAGGATAGCTGCCGTGTTGTTGAAAGTTGGCATGGCCTCGGCCCATTTGGTGAAATAGTCGACCGCCACGATGATATACTTATGGTTACCAGCGGATGGCAGTCGACACTCCATAAAGTCGATGGCCCATTTACAGAAGGGGCCGGTTGAGACGACCGGATGGAGGGGAGCTGGTGGAGCTCGCGCCTTAGGGGCAAAATGTTGGCAACTGGGACAGTGTTTGACTGCCTCAATGCAATCACTAAAGAGATAAGGCCAAAAATACCCAGCGCGCATGAATTTCTGGACAGTAGTAAGACCGGAGAGGTGGCCACCGCAAGCGCCGCTATGGCAGGCATTAAGGACCTGTTCAGCTTCAGCGTGTGTGAGGCAACGACGAAGGACAGTATCAACCCCGCGACGATATAGATCGTCACCGATAAGGAGGTATCGGGGGGCTTGGTGTCGGATGCATCGGCGAGCCTCACGATCAAGGTGAAGGGCGAACTTTTGGGTTCACAAGTAAGTAAGAATGTCGCCATACCATGAGTCGTCGGTAGTAATGGAAAATAAGTGTTCATCAGGAAAATCATCATTAACTGGGGTGTCGTGCGCTCTGGTAGGTAATTCAGAAATGAGCTCAGCGAGGGCTAAGCCTTTCTTACTCTTTGGTGTGACGAATTCGAGGTCGAATTCTTAAAGAATAACGACCCAACGGGCATATTTCCCAGTGAGGATACGACGACTCAATAGGAAAGCCAAGGGGTTGGAATTAGTCACAACCTTGGTGGAGCGCATAAGGATATAATGACGAAGTTTTTGGACTGAGAACACTACAGCCAGTGCTAATTTTTCTTCAAGTGAGTAGGAAACATGGGGTCCTACAAGGTTCTTACTGACGTAGTAGATCACATGCTCAATACCATTGTCATCTTCCTGGATAAGGACTCCAGCGACCGAATAGGTGGAAGCGGAGATATACAGGATGAAATCCCGATCAAAGTCGAGAGGGCGGATCAAGGGAGCGGATGTGAGAGCCTGCTTGAGGGCATCGAAAGACTCGTGAGCATGGGAATCCCAAACAAAAGGGATAGAAGATCGGAGGAGTCTAAGGAACCCATGTGCAGTGGTGGCGTAGTCAGGGACGAACCGTCGAAGAAAATTAGCTTTGCCTTGGAGACTTTGGAGCTGGCGGAGGGTACGCAGAATGGGAAGTTCAAGAATGGCTTGAACTTTCAAAGGGTCAAGAGTGATACCATCCTTAGACACGATGAAGCCTAAGAGACGGCCGGCAGGGACGCAAAAGACACATTTCAACGGGTTAAGGCAGATATTATACTTGCGTCATCGGAGAAAAATGGTACGCAGATCGTGGAGGTGTTGCGCCCGATGCTTAGAACGCGCAGTGAGGTCATCTAAATAAGCAAGGATAATGTGAGCTAATTCATGGAAACAATAAGACATGGCCCTTTTAAAAGTGGCGCCGGCGTTTTTGAGGCCGAACGGCATGACCCGGTAAGAAAAAGTTCCCCACGGACTAATGAACGCGGTTTTGAGTTGATCGGCAAGACGGATAGCAATTTGGTTGTATCCGGAGAAACCATCCATAAAGGATAGAACCTCATGCCCTGCACACTCGTCAATGATTTGGTCAATGAACGGTGTGGGTAAGTTGTCTTTGGGACAAGCTTGGTTCAAGTCGCGAAAGTCCGTGCAGACACGGATGGTGCCTTGTTTCTTGAGAATGGGAACTGGGTTGGATACCCAAGTGGTGTAATCAATGGGGTAAATAAAACCAGCCTGCTTGAGCTTATCGATTTCAGATTTGATAGCGTCACGTCTGGAAGGATGAATGGGTCTCAACTTTTGACGGACTGGTTTGGCATCAGGCCATGTGTCGATATGGTGTTCGACAATGGCGGGATCGAGTCCGGGCATTTCAGAATAGGACCAGGCGAAAATATCACAGAATTCTTTGAAAAGCTTTGTGTAAGCTTCGATTTCTTCCGGGGTGCAGTGGGCGCCTAAGGTGATATATTCTTCGATACCTGGTGTGACTAAAATGTCAATTTTGATGGTAGGAGAGATATTGGCCATGTTTCCTTCTTCGAAAGCATCAGGTGCAGGGATGGGGTTTTTGAACCAATCGACTGCATTGGGGATGAAGTCTTTGGTTTCCACAGCAAATTGGTCATGGGACTGCTGCGGGAGGAAGTATGCGCGATGGTGCATATCGTCCCATGGAAAGTTCGGGTTAGTCATGGCTTCCATAATGTCTTCATCAGACTGGAAGATGGGAAGACTGGAGGAAGAAAGGTCACCCGAGGGGGTAGTGGTGTGGGACGGGTCATCAAGAGGAGAAGGGCTCAGATGTGCGATATCAACAGATCCAAGGTTGGCTGAGGAGCTGAGAGGATCGGCAGGTTGAAGGGCAGGTGAACTATCTCGCAAGGATGATGACAGGTACAAAATGGTGGTTGACGGCTCTGTTGGCTCGATAGCGGAAGGAGGAATGTGGATGGGAGTAGGAAGGTCCTCTGGTCCTATCGAAGTGGCCTTGAATTGGCGGTACATGTCCAAGGAGGAACGATACTCATCAAGGCGGGGACAGAGGTGGGTGTAATGGCCGTGGAAATCGCACAAGGCACAAGGGTGGTTTGTGCGCAAGGTTTTGAGTTTCGGGATAGAGTCTGGGACAGTGACGTAGACTTCTGGGATGTCAGAGTCAGGAAACGTCTCGTTGACCAAAATCTTGAGGTGCGGCAATTCAGGACACATATGGGTGGCGTGACCGACGATATCACACAAAGCGCATTGGATGGCGGGCTTTGGTGGTCGCGGAGGGGTAGGGGTTGTCGGGGCGGCCTGGTCCTGATGGGTTGCCCCCTTACGAGCTTTGCCTTTCTTTCCGGGGGCTGGCACCACAGGGGTAGGATCCTGTGGAGGTGCTGGGGGCCCGGAGGAGGTGAGGGGGACCGGTTGAACCGGTGTCAAAGCAAGGTAAGGTTTGGGGTGACCGGGAGGGGTAGCAGCTAGAGGTTCAATGTACCAGACGGGTATGCCGAGGGTCAGGTTAGGGAGAGAGAGGGTAATGACCAGGAGGGACAGATCCGAGGTGGTTAAGGCCAGGGGGAACCATTCCAGGAGGATAAAGGGGTTTAGGGATACCAGCTGTAGGGGGAGGGCCAGAAGGAGGAGGTCCGGCTGGCTGAGAGGAATGGCTAGGAGCGGGGTGCGGAGGGCAAGGGGGAGGTTGCTGACTAGCCGAGGCAGGCCGCTTAAGGGCAGCCTAAGACGATTGCATCATGCAAATATTCGATAAGCTGGGATCAGTGATAGGAGCAGGAGGAAGGTTAGGGAAAGTTCCAAGCAGGGAGGAATCTTTGTAAACGCCGGGGCAGACACTGGTCAAGGAATCGACAGTTTGCTTGTTGGCTACGAAGAGATGGCTTTCGTGATGAGGTCCGAGATTTGGCTCATGATATGTCAATCCCGGTCAATGGTGACTATCTTTACATTATGGGGGAAAGACATCTTGCGGAAAACCGCGGATGGGACAACAGACATAGCATAGGTGTAGCTTTGCCCCAATAGAATGTTGTAGTCTAGCGGGGCATCTATGACTTCGACGTCAACGCAAACAGTCTTATCGGCGAGGGTGATAGGACAATTACGAAACAGGCCAATGGGCTAGGAGGCATGGCCATCCCAAGCTCGAAGGTTGATCGTGGAAGGGGCCAGCTCAGGGGATCCAAGTTGCTTCCAAACCGAAGCAGACATCACGCAGGTGGATGCCCCCTCATCAATTATACACCGGGAAACGTTGGCGTTCCAGATTTTGGCTGGGATTTGGAAGGCGACGAAAGGAGGGAGAGGAGGATGGTCCGATTGAGTGGCGTCGAAAACAATCATTTGGTCATCAGCAGGATCTATAGCGCCCACGGCAGATAGTAGAGCTTTCTTTTGGGAAGGGCACGACTGGAGGAGTTCCAGTGTGGAAATGGCGGCAGGAGATTGCGCCAAATCATCTACTTTTCTATATGAATGAGCAGCTCGACCGGAAGCAGCGTTTCGACGTAATGGTCCCTTAGCAATATTGGTATGAACCTCAACTTTGGGTTGAGGGATATGTAAGGGGCCACTGGGTGTCGAAAGAGGCTCTGTAGAACCTGAAGAAGGAGGCTAGGGGGCAGATTGAGCAGGAGGCTTGGGGTACTAACGAGACCGAGTTTGAAGGTGAAGATCGACGGACGGGTTAGGATCGGAATGCATCATAAGGATCTGGTAATCAGAGGAACCAGAAAGGGAGGGGGGGGCGGCTACCCGTCGGCTTGCCAAGCAGCCACGAATCCTTGCTGAGGGAAAGGATCAGTAAACACAGCTGGCTGGGTAGTGGCCACATTAGGAGGAGCATGAGGGGAGGCGTGCTATCCGCGCAATGTGGCTTGAGACTCCCACATCTGCCGCATCTGGGGTAAGAGGGGACAATCGTGGGTGTAATGACCATAAACACTGCAACACGAACAAGGCTTACTTGTGCGAAGCGGCCTGTCCGGCTTGGGCTGAGTGCCCTGTTGCTGGTTGGCAGTGTTAGGGTCCACACCGGGATTGGGTCCACGGGTACCAGGGGCAGATTGGTTTGGATTGCCTCTCCGCCTTCTTTGAGAAGAAGGGGGATTAGTCGCGCCCTGCTGTGCAAATACTTGCCCTGGAGGGGGCTGTAGGTGCTGGTGTTGGGGTTGAGGAGGCAAGGGAGGAGGAAGCACATATGCTGGAGGAGCTGGCGCACCAGGCTGCGGATAAGGGTAATGGGTAGGTTGGGCAACATTGAGGTAAGCAGGAGGTTGGGAAAAAGGAGGAGGCATGCCGTATCCTGGATACATGCTACCGGGAGGGGGGAGAGTGCTGGAGGAGCTGGCCCCTCCCTGAGGGATACCATAGCCCATAGGAGGTTGAGCGTACGGATGGGAAAGGGCTCCAACGATACCGTTGGCGGAATGAGATGCCCCCGGGGCGTTAGCGCCACCGGGCCTGGGGAGGTCAGGAAGAACGGTATAAACATAACCAGATTGAGCGTAGATCAGGTCATATTTCAAGGCTATTTGGAGGGCGGCTTCTTCGGTTTGAGGAAAATGGGAGGCGACATCCTTTCCGATGGGAGCCGGAAGGGTGCGAAGGAACCAGTCCATATAAACCCGATCTTCGAAGGGAGGGGCTCGACATAAGCTCCGTCTTCTTCGCCATTCCTGAACATGGGCAGAAAGGCGGGTTGAAGAGGATTGCTTGAAGGAAGTCAAGAGCTCCGTGTCAGTGTCGTATCGAAGAGGGAGCTGGAAATAGGACAAAAAGGCCTGAGCAAGGGTCGCAAAGGTGGTCTGGGAAGAGGTGGCTTGTTCAACATACCATTTGGAAGCTTCGTCGGTAAGCGTGCGTTGGAACAAACGAAGACGGATGGAGTCATCGGTAATAGAATTGGAGGAACACCACATGTGGAAAGATCGGACATGATTGGTTGGATCTTCACCAGCTTGGCCTTCGAATTTAGGGATGTCGGAAGGGAGCTTGGTTGGCATGGCAGGCCAACCAACATCGTGGTGGATGGGGTCGTTGATCAACTGATTGAAATCAGGGAGGCTGAGGCCTGCAATGTACGGCAGCAATGAGGTGGCCGGAGTCGTTCCTGTGGCGATTCCGCTAGTAGTCGGGCCGGCATTAGGGTCGGGAGAACTGCTAGCGTTAGGCCCTGGACCAGACATGGTGGTAGGGGGAGAACCAGGAGGAGAAGGGGAACCCGACGAATCAGGAGAGGAGTCGGAGTGCGGACTCGGAGGAGGACTAGCTCGACGATGGCGGGTCGGAGCAGGTCGATCGACCAGAAACTGAGGGTGAAGGCCAAGAAGTCTCCGGGAAAGGCGCCTTGGGGGTGCAATGATGACAGGAAGAAGGAAACCGACAGGGGAAGAAAGGGACAGAATCAATTAAGGTCAAGGGCAGAAAATGTGCAGTGACAATTGATTTTAGAGTCTTTGCCAGGCGGTGTTAACCAGGCGCTTCTTCGCTTAGGGTCAGTGTGTGGCATGCGTTAATTTTAATTTTTAAACCCTTTCCGTTTTGAGAGCAAGAAAAAAGTGTGCTGTGTAGCTAAAAAGAAACCTACAGAGAACAGTATATAATGCTGAAATAACAGAAAAATAGCAGCTACTTGTGCATCTATCTAACCCAAGAACGCGGGTCTCTCAAAACTAAACTGAAAAGAAAGGGAAAAATCTATGCAAAACACACGGAAAAGAGGCCAATAGATCTAAGGTCAAAAGGGACAGGGATCTAAAGGATAAAGCTACTGAAAAGAGGTGCAGGTCACAGCCAAGAGACAAAGGCAAGGTGGCTGGAAAAAGGAAGGAAATCTGCAAAAAACGGAGGGGGCAAGGTGGAGGCCCAAAAATTAGATCCAAACAAATCTTCAGGAGGTGATTTGAGAGGTAGAAGAGCTGATTTCAAAGGATCTGAAAGGGAGGTAACAGATCTGGAAAAAAGGAGGTTGAAGCTCTGAAAAACAAACGGCTGAAACAGCTAAAACTCTTCCACAAAAAGTGGAGGGTACTAAAGCCCTAAGGGGCTAGGTTCCCACTTAGATGAGTAAAAACAGATCAGAACTTGGTCAAGGTGGGCTGAGACAGAGGCTGGAAAACCCTGACAGAAGCTGCAGCAGAACCCAGAAAAATTGCAGAAAAATCACTGAAAAACTCGCAGGTCGCAGTTTATGACCTGTTTTCAGTGCAGGTCGCAGAAAAGGGGCAGAAAAGTGTGACCTGGAGGTCCAGGTCGCAGTTTATGGGCCCAAAAGTGCGACCCCCCGTTCCGGTTGTCTCAGCGGTAGATTTTCAGAAAAGTTGTCGTCTCAGTTGCGGCTGGTGTCACTTACCTGCGCAATAGGGCCAGAAACACACGGAAGTTAGAAATTTTAATGTTTTAGGGTTTTATGTAAGAAAAACAACATAAAAATAGGAAAAATAAACAGCTGAAAAGAAGCCCTAGGGTCTGAAGTAGCTGGATATGCAGGAATATGAAAAACGACAGCGGTCGTAATTTAAAACCCGTGTGGAGTCGCCATTTGTTAGTATGAATCCTTCATCGAAGTGTACGAAAAAGGACCACTTTAGCTACGCATAACTAATAGCCCTAACAACAAAAGTGGTTGCCAATATCTTCAGATCTGCGGTTAGTTGAACATAAAAGAGCTGCAAAAACCAGATCTATGCATGGAAAGACATTAAGCAGAAAAAATAAGGGTTTGCTCCATATACCAATAGACAAGACAAGAACAATTTTTGAAAGAATTTTTTATATTAATGGGGCACCTGGGAGGAAAACAAGAAGGCGTATCCAATTCTCCTCAGTGGGATGGGTTCTTGGAAGTCCTCAGCACTTCAGATCTAAGATTTCTCTCTCTTGTTGGTGTAGAAGACCCACACAAAGAATGGAACTCAAAAGGGAGCTCACACAGCAAATGGCAGAAAATGGTGACCAAGTGTATAGATCCAAAGTGATCTAATAGGCAACAAAAGGTGAAGAATGGTAGGAAAAACCCTCCTATTTATAACAAAATATTGGGTCATTCTAGATCTTGGTGCATGGGTTAACCAGATCTAGATCCACTTTTATGGAATATTTTATTATATTTGTTGGAGGGAAAAGGTATTTGACTTGGGTCAAATTCCTTAATTTGTCAAAAATAAATAAATAAATGATTTATTTATCTTTTTAAGGAAGCGGTTAGAAGATAATCAAATAAATAATGATTTATTTAATTATTTAAGGAGGTGATTGAAAGATAATTAAATAAATAGTGATTTATTTAATTATTTGTGGATGATTTGGTCATATTTAACAAGGAATATCATCTAAATAAGGTTTAAATGGTTATTCCTAGAAAATAATAAGATAAATAAAGGTTTATCTAATTAATTTCTTTGATTTTGGGTTAAACATGACTGGGAATAATAATTAAATTATGGTTTAATTAATTATTCCATGAGGAAAATCAAACAAATATGGGTTTGTTTAAAATTAAACAAATATGGGTTTGTTTATCTAATATTTGCTCCTTCATGAATGATCCCTTTAGCTTCATGGAGGAAAAGGTGCAAACAGTGGTTAAATAATTGGTTGACTTGAAGCTAAAGGGATCATTCATGAAGGAGCAGTTGCAGTTATAAAACCAAAGGTTGAGAGAACAACTACAAGAAAAGGAGGCACAACTTTCCAACATGGCAAGCTTTTCCATGGAGGTCATCCAGTGCAGGAAACCATCTGAATCCTATGCCATTTTCATCAAAGAACAATGGTTTTGATTTAAAATGAAAACATTGGCACAATATGGCTCTCTACCATTTCAGAATTGTAGGAGGTTCATTGACTTTTTCTAGCAGGTAAGCATTAAGGATAGAGCCAAATTGGCTTAATTCTATATGCACAACATGATCCTCAAAAAAATGAACTTTTTGGACACCAAATTATGTTTGGGGGATGTACAACTGATGGCACTAGCCTCTTGGCTGACCCATGAAGAAACAAGGGTTGAGGAAGTAAATAAGGTTATGTCTAAGGAAGCAAGTGAGCCCCTATACATCAGGGCAAAGTTAATAAGCCCCAAGGTTATCATCGGTAACCACAACACCATCTATGTTGATCCCTAATTGGCACCTCGTTACATGGAAACACAAGAACAAGTTATCCTCCATTTCGAGGATACCCTAAGGTTATTGGGTGTTGAGAGCTTGTAGGCTTTCCAAAGGAGATGGCATGCTCTGCCCCATAGTTTGCAAATCAAAGAATATCACTCCCCTAAAATGTTTAGGAATGCCCTGGAAAGGACCCCACTCTAAAAATAATCATTCAAAGGTTGAAAATCAATTGGATAGGTCTAAAACTCAGTCCTCCCTTGTTATTGGGCCTACAAGAGAGAATAGATCAATTAGAGTAACAAAGGGAGTGGGAAGCCATAGAGGCAAATGCAAGATTCTATCCACAAGAGGGCACACCGTCTAAGATGCATTAGGATATCAGAGAGGCAACTCGGGCCATGCATGAAATACATATCAATGATTATGTTACTCAAAAGGTTAGCAACACTTTCAACAGGGGGGTGATGATGGGTACCATCAAAAGGTATATTATAAGGCCATTTTTACACCCTTCAACCCATAATTTCTTCTTTTCTCACATTAATCAACGTCTTTTTGGCCTTAATGTGTTTAATATGAATATTAAAGGATTTTTGTCATGCTTTGTGGCCTAATGTGCTTAATGTGCAGGAAAAAGAGCACTTTTTAGTACATTTATGATGCAAAGGCACGTTAGAGGCAATTAGAAGAAGTGTAGGGGGCTTGTCCCCTGCATTTACTCTCCTTTGACTCAAAGTGCTCTCTAGAATCACTCATTTACACTCATCTATAGCTCGAGTTCTACTGGAAACCAATGAACTCAAGTGAATGTGAGATTCTAAGGGAGCTAGATCCACTTTTTTCAAAGTTTTGGAGGGAGGCATTCCTATTTTCAAGTAGGTTTCCCATCAATCTTCTTTATATAAATAAAAAATCCTAAGGGCTCATTGGGATTCAAAATTTTGGAGCTAGGAAGAGCTATTTAGAGCCATGCGCCTAGGACTATTATTTCGATTTTGATATGATGTATTTGAAGTCCATTTCTTATTAAAGATATGTTCACTATTGTTTTACATCTGAGTTAACTTTGGAGGGATGAGACCCTTGGGTTAGGGCCCAACCCAGAGCCTCTATTATCTCTTATGTATTTTATATTTTCATTGCTATATTAATGGTATTTCTTTCCTTGTTTAGGTAGAAGTTATATTGCAAAAATTGTGGTTGCAGGCTTGATTACCACCTCTCTTGTGGGAAGTGTGGTTGAGGAGTCTACAACAACAAGCCAAAAATATATGTTTGTTTTCCTTTGAAATTTGTTAGTATTTGGTTTATAGTTCTCTTGCATACTTTGTTTCTTCATCCTAGAAGTTAATATCATGCCTTTGCACGTGGATTAGATAAATTTTGTATGATAGAGTAGCTCTTGATGAAATAAAAATCAACTCATCCTTTCTATCTTGATTTGTTTTGCTGCAATTTGATCACTATATTTATGTTCTTTCCAAGAGTAAGAAGGGGCTGATTTTTAGTTTACATGTACTACCAGTGAATTGTATGGATTGGAACACTCATCCTACTTCCATTGTTTCATCACCATCCTCCTCCTTGACACCTTATATTTCTCTCGAATTCTGCCACGAAGATCATCTTTTCAATGTCATTGGGGGACACCATGAGCATGTACTTATATACAAGATGGGTCTATAAGGGGTGCCAAACTTGGAAAAAGGCACAACATATCCTTCATACACCCTCATCTACCTTATCCCACCTTTATAACACCTTTCCTACCCTCAGGATGCTCTCGGATCCAATATTGTAACAAAACAGGGAAATCCTGTAGCATCCTATAGCATTGTCTAAACTTGACTAGATATGCTTTAAGAGCTTGATTTTTGTATCTTGGGTTTGAATAATGACCTATAGACTTTGAATCAATGGTTGGGCAAGACCAAGGACCACTTTAAACCCATATTTCCTTCACTAAAAGTATAAAACAAAAATTAGAATTAATCGATAGATTTCTACATTTGAATCACAAAGATTGTTCTCTTATGCAATGTGTAAGGACTTTATTACTAAAGCTAAATTACCTTGAACTCAATGATGTGAAGATAAAATCTTCAATGTAATTAGATTACACCTATTTTTTGAAGTTATGTTCTTAGATTTTCTAGTCATGCGCTTTAGATCAAGTTTCCTTTTTCAAGTTGCAATTTTTCACATTCTACAAGTAGAGTAGTGATTTACATTCTGCAAGTAGAATATTGATTTTCCTGTGCAAGTAGACTATCGTATTTCATATCTACAATTAGTACAATCCTTTACCTTCATGCAACTATTTAGTCTTTACATTTGTGAATGGCACTTTAATTTCTACAAATAGGATAATGTTTACCTTCTCGCAAATAGAGTAGACTCTTGTCTTTTCATGCAAGCTCTTTTTTAAAGCTAGTAAAATGAGTGGTATCTGTATGCCCTAATTTGATTCATTAATTGAAGGCCCACTTGACTAGATCTTGAGTTATTGTGCATTTAGCATTGTCACCTTTAAGCTTTTACGAACACTAGGTTGATAATTAAAGTTGGTAGCCTTAGGAGTCTCAACATTCTTGTTGAGATATTGGGGCTCATCATATAGTATCTCTCTAATTATGTCATTTTTAATGTTCATACTTGTGTATTAAGGAAATAATCTATATTTTTATGCTAAATAATAATAAATCATGAGAAATACTCCAGATAATCTCATAAATAAATTTTTAGAAGCATCAGTAGAGGATTACTTGTAGGGGTTCAGTTGCTACAACAACTTCATGTTACTGCAACACCTCTAACTCACATTGTTGCAACACCTTCAATGCATTTATTTTGCAACACTCATGGTACATTGACCATCGATGGCCACTACTACAACTCCTTATCCACAATGACGTAGCTTTGAGGGAAATTGTAACAACATGAGAATCCTATAGTGCAGGTCAACCACCAATTGCATAGTTTTCACTATGGTTTCATAGTGAAAGGATTGACCAATGTCTGCCTAGTGAAGGAAATGGCATAGGTCGTTGGTCCTATCTAGCATGGAGGATAAGAAAACACCCATGTTGACCCAACCTCCTACCTATCATAGTGGCTAAGAGAACTAGAAAGTATCTAACCATTCTATATTTTAGTAATGTCGTTGTAACAAAGAAAAAAAGCCTAAGAATCTAATACTCTCATGGCTATCCTCTAACTCCATGGTTAATTTAGGATAGTGAAGGATTGTGTATAAATACCCTTCTCTACTCGAGCAAAGGGGAGAATAACTAGAGTACTATATTTTCATTCTGATTACTATTAATACAAAGCTCACCAATCTCTATTCAAAATTTTTTTCTTTGTGTATGATGTGTTAATAACGTAGGCAGTTTGTTGCACAATTAACTAGTGACTCATCTAAGGAGGTAGCCCCCCTAGTTAGGTATTGTCTATATTTTATCTAGGGTAGTTTTTGTTTCATTTCTAGTTAATTGATTCATTAAGTTTTTTATTTTCTAACTGTTAATGTTGTTACAACTTGATTGAATTAGTTATTAACTCTATTTTTCAATATGTAGTGGTTATTTTGTTTTTCTTACTGAATTTGGTTTTGTATGTTATAGTTTTTTCAATACTTTAATATCTAATTAATTCATTTTAGCATGTGCATTCCTATTATAGAGTTAGGTATTGAAAAAATAGCTTGACCAAGTTACCAATTTACTTTCCTGCAAGTCTGCTTACTTTCCAACAAGAGTGATTTACTTTCTAGCCAAGTGTGTTTTCTTTATAGCAAGAGTGATTTCCTTTTCTGCAAGAGTGTTGTAGTTAACATTTCAATTATTCCAAGTGTTATATTTCAATTCCTACGGGTGTAACATTTACATTCTTGCAAGTGTGATCTTTTAATTCCTACAAGTGTGTAGTTTGCTTTGCCAAGTGGCTTGAAAAATAACATTAACATCCAATTCTATAATACTTAATCAGTAATTCCTGAAAGTGTGGTCCTTCAATTCCTACAAGTGTGTAGTTTGATTTTCCTAGCAGCTTGAGAAGAAATTTAACATCCAACTCTATAATATTTAATCAATAATGCAACTTCATTAGCACTTAACAAATTGTATTAGCATATGTAGTGCACAACAATCATAACTTCCTACAAACATCGTAATGGAAACTAAATGTAAATTTTATCATCTATCTATTGATTAATTACAAGGCTATTGAAAAACTCGTCACCTTTCATACTCGCAAAACCACTCCCCATGAGGATCTATATGAAAACATTCACCTGAGTCAACTAGACATACCTCATGATCTGTATGTGTGCTTGAAAAAGCCAAGTGCACACCCCTTCCATCTGAGGATGTTTTTGCTTCTAGAGAAGGATCATCATCAAATATATTCCCTCTCTCAACTCTTTTAGATCTACAATGTTTCTTGTAATGCACTTATTTTCCACATATCTAACATAAATTTACAAATTTTTCTATAGATTTAGGTCTTCCTATAGAATTAGATCTTCCACTTGACAACTTATTTGTATTTCTATATTGAGAGCATTGTCTTATAGATAAGGCATGCACTCTAACTTACCAATTTTTTCCACTCCTCCTCTAATAGGAAGGGTGAGACTATATCATCAAAACTTAAAGTAGCTGCATTTTTACCTATGGAAACAACTAGACTATCCCACAAGTCTAGTAAAAAAAACAACAAATTGATTCACTTATCTTCATATGAAATATTAATATCAATATATAATAGCTAAGTTACCACAATATTGAAGGCATTCAAATGCATTATTATGAGTTTCCATCCTTCATCCTCAAGTTATACAAATTCTTCTATAGGAATATTTTTTTCACTAGGGGCTTAGATTGATACAAAGCCTCTAACTTTCTCAACAATGGCTTAATTATAGCTTCTCTTCACACATTTAGTAATATTGAATATGATAGACACAACATATTATGCTCTTTACCTTTAATCCAACTTGGTTCAATATTTTTTCAACATCCTCGTCAATGCTATATGTGCATCCACAACAAATCACTAATCTTTGTCCACCAAAAGATCTTCCATTTTGAGCTTCCATAGCTCAAAATTCCATCCATTTAATTTCTTTATCTCTAACTGTAAATTTCTCTCCATTTCCTTTCACCACAATAATCGATACCACATATCTCCCATTAGAGTAAGGTTTACCATAGGCCTAGTCGAAAACCCTTAACCATAAAGGCATCACCTTGAATCCAAATTGCTCTAATACAAAATGTTACTTTTAACCCTATATTTTTATTTCTACAAAAAAGATATTAATAAAAATATAAAATATGTAATGGCACACGCGCACATGCGCTCACACACACACACACACACTTTTAACATAGATATTCTACTTTTGAAACCTAAACCAAGAAAACTAGAATGATTTTTAGTATATTCCCTCTTTACAATGTTATAATACAATGTATATATCTCGTGGCACCCATAAACCCCCGATTCATTAACCTTAGATTAGAATAAAATTGTAGTTCCTTAATCAAAATACCATTACCATGGACCACAATAATTGTGTTCCATAGAACCACAAAGAGGTGAGTTGTGTGCCAAAAAATGCCAAAAACTAATGCAAAACCTCCCAAAAGAAAAATTGGGGGCTCCACCCTCAAAACCTCGAGCAAGGGATGCTATCAACCCCCACCCTACACCCATCACATATGAATTGCATGTGGGGCTAGTCATGCAAAGAATACAACACATACCCAACATTCCACTAAATGGGAAAAAAGATTCAAGTAATCAATAGCTCATAAAGACAAACTAACAACATAACAATCCAAAGATGCGAAAAATACCCATTTGTTTTGCTTTTGTAGGGTTTTAAGAGTTTTTTCATGTATGAGAAAGGCAGCAATTAAATTTCTCCACATAAATCTTAGATGGCCTTGTACAAAATATAAAGTTTAAAATGTTTTTTTGTTATGTTTCATGTCATGAACATGACTTAGTTAGTTTACAGGGTAGATCTAACTTCCTTCAAAACAAGTGAGATAGGTTCAAATTAGTTAGTCCCTAACTAGTATATGTGAATGCAAAAATGAGAATCATTTGAAAAAAGTATGTAAAATTGAAAACATTGATCAAACACTAATTAAATGATATTTCCCCCACCCCTAGAGAGAACTTAAATTTAAGTTTTAAGTTATCTCTAATATTTCCCTTGGGAGAGGGTGGGAGGAATATTAGAGAGAGCTTAAATTTAAGTTCTATCTAATATTTCCTCCATCCTCAGCCTGGTGAAATATTAGAGAAAACTTAAACTTACCATTCACATGCCCAAACTCAAACTTTGACAGGTACATCCTTCCAAATACTTTACAACAATAATTTATTCTTCACTCTGCAACCTTACATTGACATTTAGCGCAGTCTGTTTTTTATCATCCATATCACATGAAGTGTAGGAGAGAGCATATATAGAAACTTAGTTAACTCTTAGAATAAGACATGCATGCTAACTTCTTTCACCAAACAATTCTCTTGAATTATAATTCTAATGTGTCGTTCAATCATTTCTAGAGACATGTCTTCCAAAGTAATGTTCTTATCTTTGAAATACTGCTCAAATGCATCAAAAAGTGCTCCTAAAAAAAAATTGATGTAATATTTTATATATGCAATCTCATTCATTTTTTGTGCTTCTATTATCAAATTTTGCATATAAAAAAAATATTTATCATGGTATGTCAAGTCACAAAGCCTCTAAGTCATGAATAATTATG
Organism: Pinus albicaulis; assembly: GCA_034641835.2. NCBI lineage: Eukaryota > Viridiplantae > Streptophyta > Pinopsida > Pinales > Pinaceae > Pinus > Pinus albicaulis. The sequence goes on from CM076581.1 coordinate 1,471,010,427, forward strand.
CAAGATGTTCATAATCTATATCATTCTCAAGACCATAAAATTGTGCACTCAAGGCTTGTATGATTACCTCATCTGCTTTAGAATCATTTACTAATTCATATTTTATTCTTTACGACAACAAGCACCACCAATATGAGGAAAGACCTGGGAAACCGTTTATTAGTTTTGTATCCATATACCTTGAAATAAGGGTTGCATGACCCACTTTGCTAACAAGTAAAGACAAATTCTTATTTCTCCAATAGACTAACATCCTAGGTCAATGACTGGATGATCAAGCATGGTTGAAATAATTTTATTGGTCCCATTTATTCCTAAGGAGGAGAGTTCCTTGGAACGACAAGAAGAAAATTCCATTGGCACAGGGGTATCATATTCTAGTTCACTTTTTATAGTCAATGCTTAGAGATATTTTTATTTTATTTGTGGCTACAAAGGGTGTGGCTAGTTCTTCATAACATATACTTCTTTTTCTATGTCCTCTAAGGCACTTTTGGTAGTTCCAAAATTTCAATCTAGCCTATCATCTTGGACTTGAAACACTCCTATGGAGTTTTTCTTTCTATGTTTGTTATAACTTCTTTTTGTTTCATCTCAAATAATGTCTTTGTGAGAAACAAAAGCATTTCTCTTTGGCCTCCCGACTACATTTATGACTTCATTCAGCTTTTATAACAAGGAATCTAATAGATCTAACCTTGCTTCAATATTTTGCAAATATGTTCTCAAGGCTACGATGTCCTTAAGAACAAGAGACATAATGTCAACCGTAGTTGTCATATCTTTTATTTCTTTCCTTTGTGACTCTGCATCTTTAGTGTTCTATTTGTAATAAATCCTTATGTAGATCATTTATTTTCCATCCTGTCAGTGAAGCTTATGATATGGGGAAATATAACAACGTACACTCATCATATACTAATTCTCGAAATGTTGAAGATCTTACTGGAATATATTCTCTTTTTGTCTTCAAGTCTTCAAAAAATTGTCTGAAAGGGACAATAGGGAGATACATACCATGAAGAAAATGTTCTTCTCCACTAGGGAATTTCTTGATGTGACCTAGGCCTTCTCTTGGTAAGGATAACGTAACCAAATGACACAAAGGAGGAGATGGAGTTGATTCACATGCCCAAACTCGAACTTTGACAAATCTATCCTTATAGAGACTTTACAACAATACCTTATTCTTCACTCGAAATCTTCACCCTGTAACTTTAAATATCTTTCTCTATCTTTTTTAAAGATCTCTCTATCTCCATGGCTTGCATTATATTCCATATATAAGTATACAAGAGCATATTTTTTGCTATCTCCTTTATGGAACTTCTTAGCATTCCATGAAGGATGTGGGGATGCCACATGTCTCATTAATGCATCTTTCTCTTTTGTCAGATTTTCTATTTCTACATACTTCCATGTGGAATGTCTTTCAAAATTTCATCAATCTCCTTGATCCTTGATTTAGGATATCTTTGTTGCTGCATAGTGAACATACAAAAGTCAAATTCTTGTTTGGGCAAGTATTCTTTCTCACTTCCACCCTCCCAATTTAGTGGCTCAGGGTCTCTAAATTCATTTGTAGAAGAATCATAAATTTGGTCAAATTCTTCTAAAAATTTAGAAGGATCAAGGAAACTTATATTTCCATCAGGTCGATCTATGGGTGAACAATAATTTAAATCCCACCACTCTAGTTCAAGCTACTCAACAAACAATGTAGCTAAGTTTGGCTTAGATTTTTTCTTAGGGCATTGATGAGCCCAGTGGCTTGGCTTATGGCAATTATAACATATAAACTTTTTCTAAGTTTGCATTTTCTTCAAGGGATCCTTTTAGGGTACCTTTTATTCTTCTTATACATTTTCTCAAGGTTATCGAGAAGGAACGTGGACCTAAAGTGTAATATTCCTTCCTTTTGCAATGGAAACCATTTTTACTATTCTAATGACCACGATTATATGCTCCACATCCCCATTCAAGCATATTTACTACACTTTTGCATAAAGAGGAAACAAACATATTATCAAACCTTTTGAAATCTTCATTTACTTTTTTTCCCAAAGAATACTTGGGTTACAATTCTAATGTGTTGATTAGCCATTGCTAGAGACATGTCTTCCAAAGTAATTTTATTATCTTTGAAATATTTCTCAATTGCATCAGGAAGTGCTCTTGGAAAAATTATGATGTAATATTTTTAATTTGCAGACTCGTTCATTTTTCCTGATTCTATTATCAATTTTTGCAAATAACAAAATTATTGATCATGGTATGCCGAGTTACAAAACCCCCGAGTCATAAATAATGATGCAATATTCTCATAATCTATATCATTCTCAAGAACCTAAAATTGTGCACTCTAGGCTAGTATGATTACCTCATCTACTTTAGGATCATTTACCAATTCACCTTTTGTTCTTTTTGGCAACCAACACCACTAATCTAACACAAGACCTGTGAAACCATTTATCAATTATGTAGCCATATACCTTGGAGTAAGGGTTGCACCTTCTTCTTTCTTAGAAGTGACCCAATTTGCTAACAACTGAAGAGCAAATATTATTTCTTCAATAGACTGAAATCCTAGGTTGATGATTGGACGGTCAGGCATGGCGAAAATAATTTTATTGGTCCCATTTATTCCTAAGGAGGAGAGTTCCGTAGAACGGGAAGAAGAAGATACATTGGCAATAGGGTATCATATTATGGCTCACTTTTTATAGTTAGTTCTTGGAGACATTTTTCTCTTACCTGTGGTTGTAGAGGGTGTGGCCAATTCTTCATAACAAATATTTCTTTTGTTTTCTCCTCTAAGGCACTTTTAGTGGCTCCAAAATCCCAATCTACCCTATCATCTTGGACTTCAAACACTCCTATGGAGTTGTTCTTTCTATGTTTGTTCTATTTTCTTTTTGTTTCACCTCAAAGAATGTCTTTTTGAGAAATATAGGGCTTTTTCTTTGGCCTCCCGAATGCCTTTTTGACTTCATTCATCTTTCCTAACAAGGAATCCAACAGATCTAACCTTGCTTCAACCTTTTATAAATATGTTCTCAAGGATGCGGTGCCTGTAAGAACATGAGATAGCATGTCAATTTTATTTATCATGTCTTTTATTTCTTTTCTATATGACTCCAAATATTTTTTTATTTCTAATAAATCCTTGTGCATATCATCTATGTTTTGTCTTATTAGCGAAGATTGTAAGTTGGAGAAATTTAACAACTTACACTCATCTAATACTGATTAACCAAGTGTTGAAGATGTTATTGGAAGATATTATCTTTTTGTCTTCAAGTCTATAAAACAATGTATGAAAGAGACAATAGGGGGATTACTACCAAGAACAGAAGATTCTACTCCACTGGGGAATTACTTGATGTGACCTAGGCCTTCTCTTGGTAAGGATATGATGGCCCAACTGATACAAAGGAGGAGAGAAAGTTGATATAGACCTACGTCCCTGGAGGTTGTTGAGTTTTTCTTAACATGTGGGACAATTGCTATAGATCCCTTTATGGGGTTCATTTGTTGTATATGTTTTGGACGAAGTTTGAGAAGATATAAAAGAGTGGCTCATTTGATTTGTAAGAGGGAACAACTCAAGAATCTTTAAAGACTGAGTTTTTTCTATTGAGGATAAAGGTTCCAGTTTACGAGGTTTATTATATGAGTAAACATTTGGGTTTTTAGGTTTGATTACTGAAATTCCCATGCAATCGGGTCTTGAATGCCAATCCAGTCAAAGTTTAAGGATTGGACTTGTCTGGATTTATCTTTTTCCAGCACACTATGCATGCGTGAAGTGGTTTGGACTGATTTTCTCAAAGGGGAGAGTGTATCATTTCCAAACCTAACAATGAAAATGGATTTTAATTGGATAATAAAAGAATTTACATACATATCAAATCCAACAGGTAAGATGCATGCTTTGAGCAAATCATAGTTGTAAGGATCATCTAAAACCACTGAGTATATAGGAAATATTGTAGCAAAGGTTGATCCATCATTTAGAGGTGCAAAGAATCCTCCTAATGATTGAAGAGATATACATTTATTGTATCATCTGAAGGAGAGAAAGATATGTCAACACAGTGGGACTTTATGAAGGAGTGAGATATATAATGGCACCATTTTAACTTATAAACTTCAATATGATTAATGGGTGGTAACTATTAGTACTTTGTGGAGTTTTTCTCATCTATAGATATGAAACATCTCGGTGAAGTTGTTCCAAATAGACTTTGAGCTCGTCGTTGTCATATTGATGTCAGGGTAGTTCCATCTTAATATTTATGTAAGGTTAGTGCCATCTTAAGAAACTTCTACGTAGTTAACTTGATCCAAAGAGGGATTTGTACTAATAAAAATCAGGTAGTCTTTAAGTGCGACTTTTTGAAACGCTTTCAAGTTTTTTTTTTTTTTTTTAATCTAATTTGATTAGAATTCGACAAAGATTCATTAAAATCACAAATTTGATGGGTGAAATCTTCACAATCGAAACGCCCTAGAAGTTTTTGAGGGTGGTGAATCCATATGTGTGGTCAAAAAACTAGTTTAAACAACACAAATCAAAATTTAACCACATTTTTTTCACCAACATCCAACAAAAATCCACCAAAAACTCTAAAAAATCACACTTAAAAACTACTACAACAAAAATAGTTTTAACAAAATTTAATAAATCCAACAAAAATTGAACAAGTCCAACGAACTAGACTAGAAAATAACCACAAAAAATTTTATAATGCTTATCCATACTTATCTTCAAATTAAACTACTACAACAAAAATAGTTTTAACAAAATTTAATAAATCCAATAAAAATTTAATAAGTCCAACGAACTAGACTAGAAAATAACCAAAAAAAACTTGATAATGCCTACCCATACCTCTCTTCAACTTAAACAACAACAACAAAAATAGTTTTAACAAAATTTAATAAATCCAACGAAAGTTTAATAAGTCCAATAAACTAAACTAGAAAATAACCATAAAAGGACTTTATAATGCCTATCCATACTTGTCTTCAACTTAAATAAACCAAACAATAGTCACCTCACATCCCACTATTAACATGCTCTACTAATCTACGAGTTACGAAACCATATTTTATTTTTAAAACACATCATTATATTCATGCAACAAAGTGCTTACAAGATTACAAAAGCTGGGAGACCTACCCTAAGTGTGGCTATGATACCATTCCCACGCCAAGACGCGGACTTTGACAAATCTTTGTGTTTTCATATTTTCATATTCAGATCTATAAACATTTGAAAGAATTCCTGGTGGACTTGCCATGTTTGAGAGTGCTAGAGATATACTGGAACCAGAAGTTGGAGTAGGGGATGGGTTTTCCAAACCGCAAGTGTTGACTCTTTGGGGAGTACAGTCGTCGGTGGTATGTTGGGGCAATGGCAGTGGAGAGTTGGGAGAGCACGGTCACCGTTAACCATGCTCAAGTTATTGGGGAAATTGAAGAGGAGTATGCAAATATGATATGATATGATATGTTTTAATAATGGTCATGAGATCTACTTGTTTAAGGGATCCACATTTCATCACCAACAAACATGATATTATATTCTCAAGTTTCCCTCTAAAGCAGTATTTTTGTTGTGGATTTTGATCAAGAAATTCGCCATTTTGTGGAGCCTTGCTTCTTCGAACAGCCTACTCAAATTGTCCACTTTTAGATCACTTTCAAATTGATTAAGAATATCCTCATATGCAGGACACTCCATGATAAAGTGCCATTCAGTTTCAACTGCCCCTAGCCTGCAAAAGTTACAAATTCTTTCTACCCATTCTTCTTTGGGGGTTATCCATCTACCTGTCTTGCCCCTAAGATGGTGAGATCTGGTCCTCATCTGCGCTATTAGAATTTTAGTTTTTTCCCTTGATTTCTGCACGCAGGTAAGTCTTTTCTTCATGCGATTGTGATGGGTTGAAGTTTTTGAGATAAATCGTTTTTTTTCTTCCAATCTGTTTTTCCCACATGGTAGTCTTGAATTTTTCAGCCACCCAATTTTTTATCCCCTCTTTAGCATTAGGACAATCTTGCCAATTAATTCTCCATTTGCTCATCCATTTGTCATTTAGTTTCCTCCATGTTTTCTTCCTACCCTGAAGCTTCTCCATGTTTATCAATTTAGGCAAGCGATGTATCTCAATGTTTTCCACCTTTTTTAGATAACTTAATAAATGAATAATTGCTAAAGCTTCCCATGCTGGTTTAAAGGATTGCAACGTCTCAGAGTTCCTATGTTTGAATCAAATCGCTGGAGGGAGTTATGGGAAATTAGTCAAAGACGGAAAATCTGTGGTTGGCTTTTCTAATCAATGATGCGATGCGAATCAATGGAAGATTCTAATCTGGTGAAAATAAATTTGGAAATTGAAATGCTAGGGAGTGGCAGAAATTGAAATGCTACATGATTTGTTAGTAAATATAAATGTTTCTTATTCATATGTAACGAGAGGAAGAACAGCTAAGCCAATGATTTGTTTGGCAAACGGCTTCTCTGGGTAGATTATAAAAAATATTATTGATAAATAAATGGATAAAAGAATAGTAGGGTAATTGATTTAGTGTATTTTGTGCTACATGATACTATTAGTATTTGAATTTTGTATAAATGTTAATAGCTTATCTCCAACCATCCGTTTTCAGTATATATAATACAGTGAATCAGTATATATAATAATAATTAAAATACAATTTAAATAATGAAAAATACATATTGTTTATATATAAAGTGCATTAGTATAGATTTATTGAAATTTATCATGAGATGAGAGATGTAATTTTTTCAAATTTTGTATTTCAAAAAAATGTAAAATCATTTTTTTTAATTTGATCGATCTCCACTCATTTTTAAGATGAATGTTCCAAAAAAAATTTATAATTGAAATGAATGTTCAATTTAATCCCTTTCGATTTATATTTGATTAATTGTTTTATTAATTTTATATATTATCACAAATGTATTTGATAATTGATAATGGATCTATACTAGTAAATATATTTGATAATTGATAATGGATTTACACTAATTTATAGACCGTTGAATAAATAAAATATTTGAAATGAAAACAATTTATAATTAGCAGTAAGTTTATTACAAATATTATAGTTTATTTGATTAGTTGTTTTATTGATTTTATATATAATAACACAAATGGTAAATGCATTTGATAATTGATAATGAATCTAACTGGTTTATGAACTATTGAATAAATAAAAATATTTGAAATGAAAACCACCTTTTTTTCAGAAAGAAAAAAACGCTGAATATATTGATAATATATATACAGTACATTTTCTAATAATCTCAGCTGTGAAGAAAACAGCGAGAAATCAACCATCATTTGCTCTCAGCAATTCTACTCATACTTGAGCATGATCAAATGAGTGGGCAACCTCATATACAAGTCAAGATCCAACATGTTTACGAATACAATCATGAAAGATAAACAGAGATTATCATGGAAAAGATCAAAAAGGATCAAAAAACATTCCAGATACCTGATTCATAATCAAAAGGAAGACAAAACTCGATAGGCATCAGATATGATTAAAGAGGAGAATGAGGACGCACTAGAGTCAGCAAAATATAAAAGAAGAACAGATGTTGCCAGCCCGATCCGAGAAATGAACAAACATGATAAAGGTACGGGCGTAAAACATCAAATGAATTGCCATTATAATGTAAACACGCTCGCCTGAAAGAAAATTTACCACACTCGCTTGCCAATAGAACCCGCTCACTTGCCGCTGCACACTCGTCCGGGAAAAGATATGCTAAGATCTAAGAGTACCTGCAACGATAGTGATATGCAGAAAGCACAAGGCGACCGAGGAATTGTATCAAAAAATGCTGGCCATAGATATTGACACGCTCGCCTGATGTAGAAAAAACCGAAAGTTGAAACCTTCACGTGTGAGCATAATTATGAGAGACACCAAGATATCAAGAAAGCAGAAATGATTCTAATAGAGCCTGTAAATCCCAATAAACAGAAACCATCCGCTTGCAAAATGATAACAGGAAACAGATATAGAAAATCAAGGAAGGGGGATGTCCCGCGTGTCCATCTGTAGACCGTTTTTGAAATGTGCAACCCTCATAATACCAAAATCCTCCAGCAGACCCCTTTTGGAAAGACGGTCAGCCCTGGTATTGTTCTCGCGATAAATATGGTGGACAGGAGGACAATCCAAACGGTTCCAAAGCGTTCTGGATCTGTCAAGCCACCCTTGAAGATTCGGAGAATCCATATGAGCCTCACTTGATAACCATCCAATCACCAGTTTAGAATCCCCATAGATGCCAACAACCTGAATCTGGAGGTCAAGAGCAATGAGAAGTCCACCCCATAAAGCCATAATTTCTGCCTTATTATTGGAACCTGGGCCACCGTTCCAGTGAATAAGAAATCGTTCGTGATCAGAAATCTTAATCCATGCCCCACAACCAGTAGTGTCGTTTGCAGCCGCACCATCGAAGAAAACAGCAGGAATGGTAATGTCATGTGGTCTTATACGACGAGAACCATCAATGACATCAGGGACGTTTGAAGGAGAAGCATCCATCCATGATTTAATGGCGAAGTAGATTTTAGGAATCTGTATGGGGACTTGGTCGAATATCCGTCTGTTTCTAGCCAGCCAAATTTCCTAGATGAAGAAGAATGGCAGCGATCTGAAAGGGCTGTGCAATTTGTCCCATGCTATAGCTGTGGACATAAAGTCCACAGGCTGCCATGACGGGTCCAGAAAGAAGAAACTGAATAAATTCCATATATGAATAACAGAGGAGCAAGTAAAGAAAATGTGAGAGATTGATTCTTCAGCCTCCAAACAGAAAACACACCATCCGGGACCGTGATGACCTCTTCTCCTTAGATTGTCCCACGTGAGGACCCGATTCTTCCAAGAAAGCCATCCGAAAATAGTAATTTTATTTGGAATTTTCCTCTTCCAAAAAACCCGAAACGAGCTTGGGTTCTGCAATACGTGAACAGCAGCAATAAAAGTCTGATAGACATCTTTCACAGAAAGGGAACCATTTCTCATCTGACCACCCCAAACAATTTTGTCACCCCCAGTCGCATAGCATAAACCCGCCCTGCGAAGAGAGTCCCGGAAATGGTTCCACTCGTCAGCCATAGCACCGTCCAAACCGAGTTGTTCCGCCATTTTGAAGATAGGTGCTGAATGAGACCAACATATAATAATCTGAGAATAAAATAGAATTCCACATAACGCAAGGGCATGAATAAGGAGTTGAGATGGACCACATTCGGGAGCGAGCTGAAAAAGGGTGGCCGCGCCAATGGGAATGAGACTGCCATCCCGAAAGTACCACCTAAGACGAGGAGCAATAAGGGGGATAATCTTCCTGAAACTGCGCCATATACATGAAATGAAGCGTGGAAAGGAAAGAGAATTGCAGCTGATCATTTGTAAAGCATTCTCCGGAATATACTTGACTTTAATGATGTCGTTCCATAAGCCCGGGCATGTTATGGCTCTCCAGAAAGATTTAGATAACAGAGCACAGTTAAAAACCCTGGAGTCAAGTATACCCCATCCATCCAGACCTTTGGGCTTGCATATATCATTCAAACTGCAGAGATGATATTTCCTCTCAAGATTGGCACCACCCCATAGAAAGTTAGAAATAATACCATTTATCCTTGAAATAATACCTGCAGGGATAAAGAGAAGATGAGCCCAGAAGACAATCATCTGAGATAGTACTGATTGGATAAGAATATACCTACCCCCCATCGATAACCATCGATGATTCCATCGTTGAATCCTATCCCTGAACCTATCAATAATCCAAATCCAATCTCTGTTTTTATAACCACAAGGCTTAATAAAGAAACCCAGGTATTTGAATCCATTTGATATATGACGCATGGAGATTCCCATGAACTCCGCAATGAAGGAGATCTCCTGTACATCACCAAATTCATATAGCAAGAAAGACTTACCGCAATTGATGCTTAGACCTGTAGCACTTTTGAAGTGTAAGAACATAATGTGGATGTAGAACCAATGGTTCCGTCGCAAATAGCCGAAAAGCAATAAATCATCCACAAATAAAGAATGAGAGGTGGAGACAAAGTTTGAGAAAGCAAAACCCTTAATAAATCCTCTCTGTTCCGCAAAGTGCATAAGTCTGCTGAACCCATCCATCACCAATAGAAAAATAAGAGGAGAGAGGGCGCATCCCTGCCTCAGCCCCCGGCTAGCTTTGAAAAAACGCGATGGATATCCATTGATAATAACCGAATACCTGACATTTGAAACACAAGACAAAATCCATCGCATGATCCGGATTGGTAAGCCAATCTTGAGCAACAACAACCGGATAAAAGCCCAGTCCACTGATTCATAAGCTTTGAACAAGTCCACCTTCATAATTAAAGCTTCTTCCTTGGCAGAATGAATGGAGTGAGCAACCTCCTGGGCGATTGCAATCGCGTCATGGATGGACCTGCCACTTAAAAAACCATATTGTTCTCTTGAAATGTTGGCCGATAAAACTTTCTTGATGCGCTCAGCAATGATTTTTGAGGAAAGCTTGTACAGCAAGTTGCACAAAGCAATGGGCCGAAAATCCGCGAAAGTCTGAGGGTCCGAGACTTTGGGGATAAGGGCAATAAAAGATGAATTAAGATTTGCAGGCATGAATCCATTGCATCGAAACAACTCAAGCAATTCAACAATCTCGTCACCCATGAGATCAAAAAAGTGTACAAAGAATTCAGAGGGCCAGCCATCCGGGCTCGGGCACTTATCGTGTTTAAAAGATTTCAGGACCTTATAAGCCTCTTCCTTTGAAATAACACTATCAAGAACAGCGATGTCATTTTCTGCAAAAAACCTGGGAAATTGTTCAAGAACCCAAGCTTGGTTCCCTTCGTCAATAGCCGGGTCAGCTGAGAAAAACTTTGAAAAATATGAAAAAGCCTCCTCTTGAATATCTGATGTGGAGAAAACAAAATCACCACAATCCTTCCTTATGCGCCAGATGGCATTTTGATTGCGTCTGGCATTGGCCGACTTGTGGAAATATTTGATGTTTAGATCGCCATCCTTCAGCCATAACATCCTACTTTTCAATCGCCAGGTAACCTCTTCAATACAAAGGATCTCACGTTTCCTTGAACCAAGATCTTGCAGGAGCTGTAAAGTAGCATCATCTGGAGAAAGTGAAACAAAAGAAGAGAATAAATCATCCATTTTAGCAGAAATATCTAACAACTCCTTTTTAAGGTCCAATTTTTTCGTATCTCCCATGCCTTTGAAGCTTTTTTGACACACTGAATCTTGTAATGGAAACGATCCCATCCCATGAGGCCGTCATCATCAATGCTTTGTAACCAGATCCTATGCACCAATTTGGAGTAATTCGGGTCTTCAAGCCAGACCCGATTGAATTTGAAAGGTCGGCCACCAACCACAGAATCAGACTTCCATGAAAGCCTTATGGGCATATGATCGAAAACATTAGAAATAATGACCTCAGAACGAATCTGACACCATCGATCAACAATATCGACATGAACCATAGCTCTGTCCAGTCTTTTGGCTATGAAATGGTCATTGGCCCGCTTATTTGTCCATGTCGGCAACAGAGGGATAGGACAAATGTCAGTTAAATTAAATACATATAACAAGTCACATAAAAAAGGAGAGAGAGGATCTAGCCTGGCCTTTGTACCCCAAACTTCATCTGAACGCATGGTAGAATTAAAGTCACCCATCAGAATAAGGTTGTGAAGAGCAAGAATGCCAGAAGCAGCCAAACGCTGCCAGAAGGATAGCCTGTTGCGATAGGGAGCATATAAATTTATAATATAAACAGTCTCCTTATAACCTCTAATATGACCAGCCAGCAGAATGCCCCCAATGAACTTATAGGCCTTAAAAGAGGCCATCACTGGATTCCAAACAGCTATAAGACCGCCAGAATGTCCATCGGCGTCCACCGCAGCAGCATTCCACCCTGATTTGAGACTGAGAAACAACTTAATGGCCTTGTCCCTTGCACATAAAGTCTCCTGAGCAAGAAAAATAATAGGATCACCCGAATGCAGAATCTCACGAAGGCAATGAGTCTTGGGGGCATCGCCCAACCCCCTGATGTTCATAGAGATGATGTGATTCATCTTGATTCAGGTTCCGGGTTGCGTGCTCTAAGCGCCCGAGAATCGACCAGAGGTCCATCACTAATCGAAATTGGAATCTCAGTGAGGTTATCTTCATTTTCAGTAAAAAGATAGATGGCTTTGAATTTACCTTTGGAAAGCCTACTGGTACCTTTTGGCAAGACTCTATCGGAAGAAATTTTGACATCAGAAGAGGGCGGTCTGTCGAAAACAGTGAGGGCAGCTATATCAATGTCAGGATCCACCAAGATGGCTTCAAGGTCCGAATCTATGGTGTTCCTGGGAGAGTCATGTGCATTAACGGGATCTATTGAATCGGGAGGCATATCCAGAATGGTATGGGGATTACATGAAGAAGTAGGTTGCGAATTGGAAGACCCTCCAAACTGGAAATTCGAAGAAATAGGTTGCGGATTGGAAGACTCTCCAACCTGGAAGTTCGAAGAAGGGAACAGTGGAGGATCACCCATAGACGGCTGCTGAGAAGCAGTGGAAATGCCTCTAACAAAATCATCTACATATGAATAAGTGGGAGCCACAGGACCAGAATCTTCCTTGTAGTTTGTAGTTGCAGATGGGACAGGGATTGGAGGGTTAATATCTACCAGATGAGATGTATCAGCCGGCGAAAGAGCATCAGATACCGGAGAAAGATTTGATTCAGGGGGCAGAACACGGAGATTGTTTAGCACACCATCTGAATGATCTTGAGCAGTGTAAAAACCATCATCATCAGAGACATGGGAACAAGGATTACCTGTACAGCCCTCCAAAGCGTTCTCTGTACCATGAAGCTTCTTCTTGTCCACACGTCGAGCCTGAGAAACAACATCCGCGCGTTGCATGCGAAAACGATAGGGGCAATTCTCCCTGAGGTGGCCAGTACGGTGGCAAATGAGGCAACAGAAGGGGATACCCCAAAAATCGATGCGCTGGCGATGCTTTCTATTCCCCCAAACCAAATCGATGTCACCAGGCAGACCATTGATATACTCGAGCTCAACAAGAATCCAGGCAATACGTTTGTCACAGGCCCCAATGATACTTGGATCGATGAATTTTGTGACGCCTACGGAATTGCCTATCGCCTGAAGCGCCTTCATAGTCCAGAATTCCAGGGGGAGACCCGACAGTTTCATCCATATGATGCGGTTGCGTGGGGCTTCTAGTACCGGATTGAAGCCAACGTACCATGGAATAAGCTGCATAAAACTACGGCCACGAACCCAAGTTCGAAAAGTGATCTTATGGACATCCTTGACATCAATGAAATGGACACTGAACCATCCATTTATGAGAATACTAACAATAGGCGTGTATCCTAAGATAGGCTTCCATTGTTTTTTAATCCATGAAGCCGTGTTGAATTCACAGTTTTCCGGGAACATCGATCTACCTATCACCTCCCTCTTCTGTAGGCTCGTCACCCTCTTGCAGAGATCGTCGAAATCCAGCTTAACCTCCTTAATTTCCATATTGTGTTTATAGCAGGATTTTCGCTTCTTACGCCGGCCACCACGCTTCAGATAAGATCCCCCTATCGGCAGATGTGCACCAGAACCAGTTCCATGAAGAGCTTGCTTAATAATATGCTCGTCAACCTCGTCACGCTGTAATATCTCACCATGCGCTTGAGGGGGGATAATGTGTTTATCAGAGCTAACTGTACCCGCCATATGACCTCAATAAACCTACAAGCCACATGCACGAGAGGTGGCGGGATCTAGGAAAGGTCATAGACAGCTGGCAGAATCATGTGAGGAACGGGAAAATCAAGCGACATAGGCAGGATAATCAAAGATATAATAATAAACTATCACCGTTGGTACCTTGGGATCAAGCAAATAGATTACTTGTACATAGGACAATGCCTTTAGATAGCAGGATGCGAGAAAGAAAAACCAGAGAAATGATAGAGTTGATGTCCGCAGGGATGTCAAAGATCGTAGCCAGCATGTATTGTCAGAAGATGTAGCGGAAATTAAGAGAGTGTCATCAGGAATGATCTCGGGGAATGAATATGACAGAGTGATGAGATAAAACCCGCCTCCGAAAGAAATTTTTTGACATCCCAAGGAGGCAGATAGCATCACATCATATAGGGAAAATGATATTTAAAGAAAAACAAGGACTGATCATATCTTAAAGGTCAGAATCCGTCCATAAAAATCCCCTCTACTCTAAAAGAGGCAGTAGGTAGATCATGGCTAGGACAGAAGTTTGGTAAGAACAGATAAGGCAGTAAAGACAATTTGATTAACGTTTCGAAATTCAAAATTCCCGGCAAAGAAGAAGGCGGCAACTATGGGGAGCCGGCCGGAAAAGCCAGAGCCAGGGCTTAGATTATGATTGACAACAGCAGCAACACCAGCATCCCGGCAAAATCCACCACTGTTTACGGAATCTGAAGCTAAAACTTTTGCATGGCCTTGAAAAAGAAAAGAGAGATGTCGACTTGTTCCTAAAGATATGCCAAATATCTAAGAAACCAATTTGAAGTTGAGATGAGCCCGAAGAAAATGGTTGCGAAGCAGGAGAAGAAAGAGAAACTTCACCGCCTAAATCGACCATCTGTGAAGTGAATATGATAAATGGATCTGAGAATGATAAAAGCAATCATGAACATAAGGATCAGCGAAGCTAGTTCAAGCAAGTCACTTAGACTTAACAGCTCAGAGTAATACATAATATTACCGCCGCAATTCATTAATACCACTAGGATCATAAATCATTGAAGCGAGAAGCTAACAACGATGAGTGATCCAAAATGCATCCCTTAATATAGATAATCACCCAATATCACAGTTTCATATTCCTGAACGATCAATTTAGAACATGGCGCGAATGGAAGTGAACAAAACCATTCCAGCAAGAAAGAGAGATTCTAAACACGAAAATGGAGTATTCCACAAAGAAACTATGAGCAGTCCTCAATAAGCTGTAAAAAACACATCCAAAAGCGGCATGAAAGAAAGAGATATTCATAACCACTAATAGAAAGGATTTATACAACGCTTACGAAGAAAAATGTCCATTGCTCATAAACATCCGGCCACGAAATAATACCCATTTATGCTGCTGGATACTCCACCGTTCCAAGACCTGTGATAATTTGAGGTGAAAAAAGAATTTCGAATTCCTATATCTCCGCCCTGTTTCCATCCAGATTTCCAAGACCGGTCTGAATACTCGAAGAAGAGAAACAGGCAGATATTAAATCAAAATCAATGGAGCTGTAAGTTGGCTTCGCTCGATTAAGTACCGTTGCAGCATCACTCTCGTCTTTTACTTTTATTCGATGAAATTAACAGTAGCCTCCATGAAGTGCGGATAAGACTCAGACGTCACAACATGGAAGCTCAGACCGTGATGTATCATGGACTGAACCATACTTCCTTGGCCATAAAATATTTGAAATATTATTTTATTATAGTAACTTATCAATTCTTTGAAGCTATAGTTAATAAGGTGAGTTTTGGAGAAGTTGGGCAAGGAAACCAAAACTGGGAGTTTTGAGTAAGATTTATTCAATCATTTAAGAAGACGATAAACCCTCAAGAAAATCTAAAAAAAAGAGGATTGAATTTATTTTTGGCATTTTGTGTGATCAATTTATCTTTGTCAATTTATACATGTTTTTTCTTGAGCCTGAGGCTATGAGGGTTTTAAGACCCTTTTCCCTGCTGGTGAAAAAATCCATCAATAGTTTCTTTCTGGACAATGAATTCTGTGGTATTGGTCTTGGTCCAGGGATACTTTGGAAAATTTGTTGATCTTGGTACAAGAATACCTTTGAAGTAGCTAAGGTTCTATTGGTATTAATTTCCTTACAGGAACAACCGATTGGAAGGTATCTCATCTTGACAACAAGTTCTCGTTCCGATACAGGCACATTATCTGGATAGTGAAGGTGGGAAGGCATGCTACATATTGATTTCTTGTTAGGGTATGTAAGGTACGAGATTTCTTGTTCGGATATGTAAGGTATGCGAATCTATTTTCTCTGATACAAATATCATCTGGAAGGAGGGCAAGTTCCAGTCTAGTGCCCTATCTGAAAAGAAGTGTAGCACCTGTGTTGGATTATTGACGCGCGGTTCCTTGTATAAGCATTGGAATAGATGATAGTCAGATTTGAGTCAAAGTCAACATATCAGATAGGTTTCTATCTGCATAGTTGACTGTAGATATACGACATTTCATATAAATTGGGTATCATATATAATTTATATTATTGAATTTATGCAAAGTATTGTGAGAGCGAATCTGGAATTTGCTGGACTGTCGAATTATGTTGGATTTGCTGAATTTCCGAAATGGATTGGGACCCAGTACCATTTCACTGGATGATTGAAATTGGTTGTGTTTAATTGATGGATGATTAAATAGCATTGATTGGTTTACAGAACAACATTGGGGATTTTATTGGGATTAATTATTGTTGACCAAAAAGGGGGAGAATTTCTAGAAGCCTAATTGCTTAGAAATCCTAGAAAAATTGAGCAAGAAAATGACAGTGGCATCAGAGCAGAGATCCTGCCAGCCTGGATGGTATTTTAAAATGGAACCACTGCAAACAAATTTTTGGGAAAAGTAAGTAGAGTTTTGGGAGTAGCACGCAGAGTCTTTCAAGAAACTAGAAGAGCAGCAAGTAGAAAATATTAGAAGAATTCAACAAAATGTTACAACATCTTTGAAATTCAAAGTACAAGAGAAACTGAGGCAAAGGCATGGTCATAGCTATACAAGAAGCGCACAAATATCCATGAAAACTGGAAAGTTGAGCAATCCTATGATGAAAACACCAACCAAACCTCTAGTTCCTCATGTCAGCTTAACTTGAGCCAATCTCAAACTAGAATTGGAAATAAGGGATTTAGCTTTCATTTGGATGATAAGGGTGAAGTTATAGATGATCACCTATATTTAATGTGGTTTGAGGATGGTAACATCTTTGAAGATGTCAATGTTAAAAAATGTGGCAGCAATTCAAAAAGTATTGAGGTTAACTTGCTGGCAATAAGTTATGTAGCTAGTGGTACAATTGATTCAGATACTCTAATAGAACAATGTCCTTGTAGTGATGCCACAAATGTTAGCAGTTACAAATAAGCAAATCAATGCACAGATGAAGCGGTAGTAAGGACAAAGGAATCCCAACTGAACTTTTCAGTCGCTGAGGGGGGAATCAAATATCTTAATACAACTGAGTCCCTCTATAAACTAAGTATTAACAATCTTCCTCTCATGGAGACAACTCCAGACTTTATTGACTCGCGTGGGCTCAAAAATGACAATACCCTGAATGTGGAGTTAGATACCGGATTCTCATTTATAAGTATTGAAGATGGTTCACTTTCTTGCAATGAGGCTTCTGTAGTGAGATTGTAAATGTTGATACCCTCGAAGGTTTTGTTGAACATGAGTCACCTTCTTGCAGTCGGACTTCCTGTCCCAGCCAGATTGTAACAGTTGATACCATGGAAGGTTTCATTTTTTAGGCTAAGAAAGGGAAGGAAATTCTGATGAAAGCTATGAAATTAATTCGCTCCTTGAAGGTAGAAGTGGTTGCAGCTCAACATGACGAGGAAGAGGCAGTAAAAGATGGTGTGAAGACTGCAAATGCGCAATCTATGATACCACACTTTTCAAAGCCACCTATATCTACTGCTTCTTTTGCAACCAAGTCACCTACTCTTCCACCACCATCCTCTACTCTATCAGTTCATGTCCAACAACCTAAATTAACAAAGACTTCTATCCACATTCTTCCTGATTAAGGCTCGTAGGTTGATTGTTAGTAATAGTGTATAGTTATTCCACCAGAGGGCCACCGTGTGATAGATTATGGAACATCTGTATCCTATTCTGGGGCATTTGACCATGAGTTACTACAGCTAAGACATTCCTAGACTTGCTCATTAATCAAATTCATGATGTCTCACTAAAAAGTCAACCAGATTCAATGCACCAAGGTGATAGGAAACTTAATGATACCAATTTACCAAAATTAGACTCTCATGGAAAGCCTAGCAGACTCCAAGACCAATTTGAGACTGCACAACTATACTGGATTTTAGGTTAGATGGGCTACATCCTATGGTTTTGGAGCAGGTTGCTCAGATTTCACCTCCAATGCATCAACCCATGTGGCAGTATCGTCTAGATGCATATCAGTATAGCTACATGCCACCGAATTACATTCCAATCAAATCTAATGTGCATGTGCAACACCTGTCCAACAACAAACAACACAAATTATTCATCACAACCCTTACTAGATAGAAAACTGTGATTCTGCAGATCATAGATACGTTGATCCAACACAACTATCTCAAGATGACACAACTATCTCAAGATGATGGATTTAGAGATTTTTTTATTGGAAATTCTATTTTGGCTAATCAATCTAATTGTAATTCTTTGACGCAGGGGGATTCATCTCCATCTTCATGCCAATCTAGGGAAGGTCGGCTTCATGCACAAGTGCGACAAGCTCACAATGCTTTAGATCTTGATTAAGAGCACAATGACCTGATGTGAAAAATTATAATGATCTAGATAGCATAGTGATGAACCTTAGCTAAACTAAGAGGGGGGGTGAATAAGTTTAGTACATTCATGGTCATTTAAAACTCTTTTCATTCAACTCATTTACACCATCATTTCATAAGCAACTTAATACATAATGAATCAACAAACTTAATGTGTGGACAACAAGTAATTAGGCAAATTAAAACATCACATCAACACATAATCATCAAACACATAGACAACAGACATAAGTGGAAACCCATAAGGGAGAAAACCACATCTTATTATTGTTGTGATGCAAAGGCAAGCTGATCCAACTCCCTCTCACAACTAATTTTATGTAGGCTCCAACCTACAAGAGACTACTACCTCAAATTCTGCAAGCTACAACTATCAAGGAAGCTCCAACTCCCATCTATTTTCTGCAGGCTACAACCCATAGGAGGTTCCTATCTCAACCAGCTCCAACTGGACATCTATTAAGCTACAACTTGAAACAGAAGCACCAACTCCCATGTATTTTATGCAGGCTACAACCTACAGGAGACTCCTACCTCAACCAACTCCAACTGGATATTTATCAAGCTACAACGTGAAAGGAGACTGCAATCCCCTCACTCAACATGAAACTAGAATGCTAATTTACCTGGATATCAGCTCTCTTATACTCCTTCTCCACTGCTGCCTTTGTTGCCTTTGTTGTCTTTTCTCTTTTGCTGCTCCTTTGCCCTAAGTAATAACGCTAAAGCTTCTCCATGCCTCTTTGTTTCTTCTCTCTGATTTAGGTTATACTTCTAATGTTTCTCCTTTGCCTTGCTCCTTTGCCCCTTCGCTGCACATTTCCATTCCTTGCCTCCTTTTTGCATTCTCACTGCATCATTACCTGATTTTCTCCTTTTCCTTATTGCTACTGCTTCTCTACTCCTTTGTCATCAATGATAATTTTGGTGTTACTCCTTTCTATTTCTTTTCCATCAATGACAATATTTCAAACAGTCTCCCCCTTTTGCATTGATGGCAACACTTCCTCCAAGACTTCCTCCCCCTTTCATTCTGAGAAGTGCCTTTCTTCTTCTGCTCGTTTTTCCTCCCCCTTTGACATCAATGGCAAAGGGTACACATTTTCCAATTTAGTTTCCATCATTGCATTACTTCTCTCTGAGTTGTGTATAAGCATTCTTCATTCTGTTCTTTTGATATGAAATGAATATACACACTCCATCTATTCATTACACACATGATGAATCCTTTTTCATTTGAATGAATACACCTAATTTACCATAGTATTACTGCTTTCTGATCTTCTGCATACACAGTGAGTGCTGCTATATGTTACACATAAGCATTTATTTATGTGCACTTCAACATTTCAAGAGTGTAGTAGACCATCGTTGTGACTGCATTGCAAACTTCATAGGATATATGAGTATTGTTGAGATAACACTTCAAAAGTCATAGAGATAACATGAATATGCTGCAAATTGATGCTATCCCAAACTCATGAGAATGTTGTAAGGCATGTCATCATAGAATGTTTTGTACTTTTGTCCCTTACTGCTTGATAGTGATGATATGTGCTAGACTTCTGAAGATATAATCACTACAAGCCAAAATCCCTTGATGTCGATGTGAATAATGAGTTCAAATAGATCTTACAACTTATTGTAAGATTAGACAATATCTTTCAATTTAAAAAGGACCCAACGCCTTTAATACTGTACAAATCATATTCAACACAAACCTTTGAGGCTAGATAAATTCAATGTATTGGAAAAATTTCACTACCATCTAAACAATTTCATTTTTGACACAAGGAGGTATTTGTGTCAATGATCAGACTCTCTATAGTGTTGAAATATCAACAATTCCTTTCTGCTGAAGTAAGCTTCAGATGGATCAATAATAGACTCTTTGAACTTCAACAGTAAGATTAACACAACTAGCCCATCATGCTTCAAATACTTCAATTGTTCTATCATAATGATCTTCAACAAAAACATCTTCAATTTGTTTAATTGAAATCTCAGCAAATAGACTTCACACAGCTTTATGAATGATCTTAAGAAAGAGGCCTTGAAGATATATCTGTACTAACTTGAGGAAGGCATGCAATTATATACAAGAATAGATACTACTTCAATGCTCAATGTAACACTTCAAATGCAAACAAGATAATGATCATTTGGCACTTTTAATGACCTTTCCATGTTTTAATAATGCAGCTCGACATTCTTCTGCATTTACAATTAGAAGATACTTTTCAATAATCAGAGCAACTAGAGCTTAATCCACATATACTATAATGCTGATAATGTTGGGAATACTACCTTGATGTGCTTATGCCATAATACTCCGATCTTGAGGACCTGTACCATACCACTGCTCCACTAATAACACTTGGTGTTATACTAATAGGCATGCTGCTTGCTCCAAATACCAATTGAAGAATGATGTAATGATATAATGATGATAAACATTTCTATTATTCATCATTCTTATGAACATTTTGTTTCATTATTAACACTTGTATTGAGACACACAGTGTAATCATCCTCTTAGTTTCCAAGTTCATGAATGATGTTCCCTTTATCACCATGGTTGCTTTCTGCTTTCTCTTCTTCCATCAAACTATTGGCTATTGAATGCTTCAGGTGTCCTTCTTCCTCTATGTTTCTCTACCAGAGGAATTGTCCTTTCCCACCCTGAACTTTTAGCTATTCTTATTCCAAGGAGATCTTCTTTGACAATTCTTATGGGGACTTTTTATGAACTCCTCTCCCCCTGGGATGATGCTTCTTGTCTATCACTGACTGGATACCTGCATTGCTTCATAGGGTAGCTCCCCCTGAGACTATGATGGATTCAAAATTTCATTAAGGTAACAGGCTCCCCTTTTTTCTTCTTCTTCCATACTTTTTTGGGGTTCCTCATAGTGTCTGCATTTATTTTTTATTCACAGTTTGGTCTGATTTGATTTGGTCCCATCATCTATCTAGAGTCCTTTAATGTATATGGCATCCTGCAGTCATTTTCTTTGTATCCAAGCTTGTGTCACACATAACATCTTATTTTACCAAGGTACATTTGAGCTGATGTATAGAATTTTGTGCTCCTTTTTTAACATAGTTTACATTCAACAGATTTATGTCCAAATTCATAGCATGAATAACAATAGCCTTGGAAATGATTTTTGTATCTGGTGAAAGCTTTTCCTTTCCATCTGCTTGCTTGAGGAATTCCTCTTATTGGTTGCATCTTTTGTTGGTTGGACTGGATTTTCTTTGTCTTACAGTATGCTGCAATATGTCCCGATTTGTGGCAGGAAAAACAAGTGATCCTTCTCACAAGAGGAAGGAACTTCCTTTGGCGTCTTCCAAATTTGTTCAATTCATATTTAGGAGTGTATGAGCCTTTTGCAGTTGATTTTTTCTTCATTTATTTCTTTGTCACTTGAGGTTGCTACTTATTTATGTTTGCTTCATTACACATCATGGTCTTGTTGGCTTCTAATTATGTGGGTTCCCTTTTTGCTGCTTCATTATCCTTTATAGATTTTACAAAATTGATATTCTTGTTATCTTCTACCTTGCATTTATGGTTTCTCCTTCATAACCTATCCTAACTTTTATGAAAGGAGATATTTGAGCATTTAGAATCTAGTCCAACTATCCAAATATTTTCATTTGTGGAATATTCATAGTTAATTCAATTTGGGCCTTCTCCGATTTCTTCCTCAAGCTTACTAATTCTTCTTCCAATTTATCATGCTCCATATTTTTCTCCTTTATTTGCCTCTTTATAATATCCTCTATTTTCCTTTATTCTTTTAGTTCGACATTCAATTTAATAAGGTCTTCTGAATCTGGTTCTGTCTTTGCATATTTCAGAAGAATCCCTTTCTGTTTCTTACTCTTAAGTTTAAGCCTTTCAATTTCCTTTAGGGCACTTATCAACTCCCCCTTAAGGTCCAACTCACCTTCTTCATCACATTCCAGGAGATCATCTTCAAGCTCTTCCTTGGCCATCAATACAAATTCAGAGGTTCCTTCTTCATTGGAGGATTCATCTGAGCTTTCAGATGCACTGCTGTCTTGCTAAGCATAAAATAATTCTCTATTAAATTTCTTCCCTTTCTGCATATTATAGGAGTTTCTTTTCTCTTTCCCTTTAGACTGATTCTCTGCTATCTTATTGGGACATTTTGAGGCATGGTACCCCACTCTTCCATAATTAAAGCACTTGAATGGAAGTTTACCTTTGTACTTGCCTGTGCCTCTATCCAATCTTCTGACAAATTTGGCTTCTTCTTCATCAGAGCATGAACATGTACCTTCCTTCTCTAGGAAGCCTCCCTCATGTTTGACTTCCCTTTAGGAAGTCTCATCTCATATGCTATTAGGTTTCGAAGTAATTTGTTTCCGGTTAAGGTTTCCCAATTTTTTGTTTCTTCTATGGCAGAAACCTTAGGATTAAACCTGGGTGGTAAAGATCTCAATAATTTTTGTACTACAACACTTTCTTTAATTTCTTCTCCTAGGCCTATCATGATATTCACAAATTCTACAGCTCTTAAGAAGAATGCAGCTATATATTCACCTTCATTCATTTTTACATTTTCAAACTAAGTTCTATGTGCTTGCAGTTTGGCCATCTTCACCTTTTGTATCTCCCTCATGAATGTTTCCTAAAGTATCCCAAATATCTTTGGAAGTCTTATTCTGCATTACTTTAATAAATTCTGACTCACTTAGACCGCTCAAGAGTGCATTCATTGTTTTTTCATTAGCTCTGAAATTTTGTCTGGCTTCTTCCTTGGTGTCTGTATCCTTTGGTGCATATTTTTCTTCCAAAACAGCGCAAAATTCTATTCCTAGAGACTTTAAGTATGTCCTCATTATTATTTTTCAGAAATCATAGTTTGTGCCAGTAAACAATGGGGCTTTATTTGTTGAGCATCCTTCTAGGCTAGCCATTTTTGGGACCTAAGACCTCCTTCCAGTTGTTAAACTGATACAGAAGGAACCTGATCTGATACCGATTGATAAACCCTTAGCTAAACTGATAGAGGGGGTGAATAAATTTAGTACATTCATGGTCATTTAAAACTCTTTTCATTCATCTCATTTACACCATCATTTCATAAGCAGCTTAATACATAATGAATCAACAAAATTAATGTGTGAAGAACAAGTAATTAGGCAGATTAAAACACCACATCAACACATAATCATCAAGCACATAGAAAACAAATATAAGTGTAAACCCACAAGGGAGAAAACCACATCTTATTATTATTGTGATGCAAAGGCAAGCTCCAACTCCCTCTCACAACTAATTTTATGTAGGCTCCAACCTACAGGAGGCTACTACCACAAATTCTGCAAGCTACAACTTACAAGGAAGCTCCAAATCCCATCTATTTTTTGTAGGCTACAACCAACAGGAGGCTCCTACCTCAACCTGCTCCAACTGGACATCCATCAAGCTACAACTTGAAACGGAAGCACCAACTCCCATGTATTTTTTGTAGGCTACAACCTAGAGGAGGCTCCTACCTCAACAAACTCCAACTGGATATTTATCAAGCTACAACTTGAAAGGATACTGCAATCCCCTCACTCAACATGAAACTAAAATGTTGATTTACCTAGATATCAGCTCTGTTATACTCCTTCTCCACTGTTGCCTTTGCTGCCTTTGCTGCCTTAACTGCCTTTTCTCTTTTGTTGCTCCTTTGCCTTAAGTAATAACACTAAAGCTTCTCCATGCCTCTATGTTGCTTCTCTCTACTTTAGGTTATACTTCTAATGCTGCTCCTTTACCTTTATCCTTTGCCTCTTCACTGCACATTGCTGCTCCTTGCCTCCTTTTTGCATTCTCACTGCATCATTTCCTAATCTGCTCCTTTGGCTTATTGTTGTTGCTTCTTTTCTCCTTTTCCATCAAATATAATTATCGTGTTACTCCTTTATATTCCTTTTCCATTAATGACAATATTTCCAACGTGGAGTTTTTCTCTCTTCAACATCTCATCATTATAATGAACAATTGCCTCAAGATGTACTTGTTTATCAACAGACTTTGCCTCATGAGAAGGTCTCATCTCGAGAAAATCGAGCGATTTTCTCATGAGTAGGCCATAGCCAAAGAATAAATTCCAGATTTGGATGTGAATTCATCAACAAGCATTGCCTCATGCTTTCTGAACATGTGCTACAAACACGTGTCATGAATTCAAGTGATCCTATGTTTGAAGGAATTCCTTTTTCTCAAGGTCTAATATTCTTATCTGCAACAACTTACAGTATTGAGGAAAACATATCCTTTATTAGGCATTTCTTCAGTCATAAGATAAGTATGGGAGCCCCTACATAAACACAATGGGACAAGATTTCTCTACCATTTTGTTGACAACATGACAATTGATTCTGACAATGATAATATTAACCTTGTATTGAAGGAAATTGTTGGAAAAACTTAAGATTTCATGCCTAGGGACATTTGAGCCATAATTGTTGATGTCAGAGTTTGCCTCATTTCAAGAATCATGGAAAAATATAAGAAAACCGAATTAGACGAAAATACTCTAAGCCTTTATATAAGGACTAATGTTTTGAATAACATAAATGAAGATTCAAACACAAAGGTACATTCATTATGTAAGGAAGATTTGGAAAAAGCATTAGCCCATAAGACATTTAAGACAATATTTATGAATGTTGTGATAATATTCATGCCACCTTTCTCGCAAGGTACAAGCAAAATGGATGAGGTCATCCATTAAAATCATTCTACTCAAAAAATCCTTGGATGTGGTGACACTCTTAAGACTTTCAAAAGCTTTCATTCAACTCTCTATGAAGCTATGTCAAAGAATATAAAGTACTATTTATTTATTTATTTACAGGTGGTTTATTGTTTTGAAAGATATTGAAGTAGGGAGAAAAAGGGGGCAACAACAGAACTTGTCATTGCTCGAGCACAAATAATGTCGGGAATGGGGCTTTGTAATGTTCCCAAAAAATTGATTTCTTAGGGAACGAAGTTACGTATCAATCCCCATAGACTATAGTTTTCCAAAAAGGGAAAAATCCCAAAATTCTCGCTATGAGGCGAGTTTTGGGGTAGTGGGGCAAAGAAAATCAAAGTTGGGGGTTTTGGTTAAGATTTACTCAATCATTTAAGAAGATGAAACCCCTCAAGAAAATCTATAAATAGAGGAGGATTGCATTAATTTTGAGCACCATATGTGGATCAATTTATCTCTATTTTTTCTTGAGCCTAAGGCTCTGAGAGTTTTAAGATCCCTTTCCCTATCAATTTTGGTGGTGAAAGATTCCACCTAAGTTGATAAACTGACTTTCCTTTTTCTTTTTTTCTTCTCTGTTTTGGCACAATATTTCACTCTAGACAACAAGTTCTCTGGTATTGGTCTTGGTATAGGGATAATTTGGAAAATTTGTTGGTCTTGGTACAATAACATCTTTGAGTTAGTGAAGGTTCTATTTGGATTAATTTCCTTATAGGAACAACTAATTGGAAGGTATATCATCTAGGCAACAAGTTCCCATTCTGATATTAGCACATTATCTGGATAGTGAAGGTGGGAAGGCATGCAAGATATTGATTTATTGTTTGGGTGTCTAAGGTATGCGAGTCTCTTTTCTCTGATACAAATATCATCTGGAAGGAAGGCAAGTTCTGGTCTAGTTCCCTATCCGAAAAGAAACGTAGCACATGTGTTGGACTATATGGGGGAGAACAACATTGGGAATTTTATTGGCATTAATTATTCTTGACAAAAAAGGGAAAACTTTGATAGAAGCCTTGATTTCTTAGAAGCCCTAGAAAAATTTCCCAAGAACATTACATATGTGAAGATTCATAAAAGAATACATAGAAAATCTTTATCTAGACTCTGACTCTGCAAACCATTAGTTTCAACAAACTTTTCTTTCCTAACACCCTCAGTTACCATTTCTAATTTATGTGGTTTTACATGGTAAAACTTGAAAGTGAAATTGAAAGCGACAACTGTTGGAGGTAAGTTTTATTTAATCATGTTTCTGTAAAGTTGTTATAACTAGCAATTGCACCAGATGTTGCAAAGGTAACGTTGTAAGACATAAATTCGAGAATAATCGTAACATATAGATCACTTAATATAAGAATTAGTAGAAAAAATGCCAATCAACGCTAGAAGATAATGAGAAATCACTTACATTATTCCAAATTTACATATTCTATAACCTTTCCTATGAAAATTTCTGAGCACATAAATCCTACTGTTAACTATTGATTTACTTCTCCTACTTGATTTATCTACACAAGTTATTTAACTGAATATTCAAAAAAAAATTGAAGTAAACACAAATAGTATCCTACATAAATACAAATCATTTAGTGAACATCATGCACACATGACAAATGACATAGATTTTTTAGACAAATGTCCCTGAAAAACCCAATGCAGGAAAACCAGTGCAACAGATATAAGGGTTTATTATTATTAAGCAGTTTTTCTAAGTACATCTAGGGTGCCATAACTCATCTCACCCAGTAGAGAAAACCTCGGCAATCATAGAAAAAATGTGAGATATACCTCACTCTCGCAAGTCTCGGTTGATCCGAATGAGCAACTGGTGAAACCCAAGCTTGCTCTACACAGCTACTGCGAAAGCCTGTGTAGCCTTGGCTGAGGGACTGCATCATCCTACCACTGCATGGATCTGCTTCTCCGGAGTCTGGTTTCAGCGCTGATGGCTCAGAAACCCCAACTTCTAGTGAATATCAGACTTCTGCTTAGAGACACTGCGCTGCCCCTGTGTGAACCTTGCGTGGGCCTGCGTCAACCTCCTGAGGGACTGTGTCACACCCTCTGATGGTTGCGCTGCCTCCATTGCATCTCTACTACCCTTTCTCTATGTTGTACTCTTGGCCCTCCTAGCCAATCACTACATCTGCCCCTCACTGCAACTCTGAGTCACTCAAATCCGATCTTCATCCAAGCACTTCTCCATTAGAAAATTCGATCTCTTACACTTGGTGTGTGTCCTCCAACTGACCCTGAGCCCTTCCTTTATACCTTTCTCGGTGACACATCAACAACCGTGATCTAATCTCCAATCAACGACTAAGATTAGAAGTAGCTTGATCCACTTCACTTAGAATCTTCTCATCACATGTGTAAATTAATTCACTTTAATATTTAATTTCCCTAAGTTAGACTTAGGGTCCCCATTAAAAAATTTAATTATTTGAATAAATTTTACACCAGATGGAATTTCTCCAAATGCTTTCTGGGTCTTGGATATCTCATGTGATCAAGCCTCTTCACCATGTTTCAAAGCTAGAGCACATCTGATGCTACCCCAAAATATCAACACTCCCTCTTAGCAAGGAGTGTACTCTAGCAAGATTTCCACACTAAAGCATTGCCCTAATCTCTAGCATTGGTCTCCATGCTGATGCTTGGCCTGCTTCCCTCCATCCACTACGTTGTTGCTCTCTGCACTGCTACCCATGTCATTGTCATTGAAACTACCACATTTGTACTTCAACTCCTTCTCAAATTGCTACATCATGCTACCAACTATTGCACTGCAACTCGCTTACCGAGAGGTAAGCAACTGAAGGACCAATACCCAATCCCTGACAGACAAGTCAATCAGGCTGCATCTCATCACTGAAACTCCCTCGGCTACTGCACTGTGTTATCTCTCTAGAGCCACTGCAATACTGTTGCTCTATGCTGCCCCTCTACGCTGTTGAAGTCCCATCAGCCTCTGTACTACTGCTTCCACTGCACTACGCTGCTCCAATATACAACATACCAGATCTTCCTCCTGCTTCCTCATGATATTTTGCACCCACTGCTCCAATCATCTTGTTACTGTCTTAAGGCTCCTGTAGCTCGTATGTGATCCAAGAGTCTAGGCACCTCAAGGATCATGCCTCCACCATCTATAGTTTCTCTATAGATCAATATCTCTCCACCTCTTCTCTTGAGGTACATGAGCACTCATAACCACATCATCCTCACTACCACTGTCCCCTCTAGCTGATGTTGCCTTGAAATCAGAAGATTCCTTGTCCTTCCTCTCAGGACAAGTGCTGGCGAAGTGTCCAAGTTCACCACATATAAAGCACCAGACCTTTTATAGGTCCTTCTTCTTCTTCCCTTGCTACCATTGTCCCTTTGACATTAGGGCCGCATCCTCCTCCTCCTCCTTCTTCACCTTTCTACTTCCGATGTTGAATTCCCTCTTGGTCATCCGTCAAATCTCCTCCTCTCAAAAGATAGCTCACATGTCACCCAAATTAGGGAGTTGTGCTCTGCCCAAAATGCTTTGGACAAAGGTCTCCCATCCATCAGTGACTACATTCAGGGAAGTCCTTACCAAGATCCCTTCATCCGAAGTTTCCCCCATGGAAATCAGTTGATCCTAGATCATTTGCAATCTGGAGAGGAATGGATCGATCTCTTCCCCCTTGTGTATCTGGAACATCCTGATCTGATTCTCTAGAAGCATCTTCCATTGGACGAAGCTTCCTTGATACATCGTCGTCAAGGAAGTCCACATCTGACGTGTTGTTATCTTTTTAGCAATGTGTGGGACCACATGATCCTTCACCCCGTCCATGATCAAGTGCTTTTTCTGCACTTGATTCTCGTTGAAATTATTCAGAGCGTATGCATTGGTTGGCACAGCTAAGAAATTTTCTGCATGGTCTCTGATACTGTACTCTTCTAGGACTGTTAGGATTATTGCCTTCTAGATCGTGAATTTGGGCACACCGTCCAACCTATCCTGATCACGCAGTCTGTACAGGGCCATCTAGCTGAAAATATGTCGAAGCGGGTACTCCTCTCCCTTCTATTGTTGTTGCACTCAAAAGAAGACCGGATCAGGGTTTCTTAGCAATAAAAACCCTCTAGAGTAGGTGCTCCCTCTGAAAACTAATTTTCCTCCTGCAAATCCTACGCCAAATCTCATGAATCAATCCTCTATGATCATCCTCCTGATCAAATCTCAGATTTCTGTGGCACAAACCTGTTGAGCGACTGTTCTCCTCCCGCTTTTGTCACCTTTTCTAGGCATTGTTCTACATTGACAGAACCTTTTCCACACCAACAACTTTTGAATATCGGAAACTGCACTTTCAGTCCAAGAAAACTGCACAACAACTCATCAACTCGGACTGTGTCACCATCCTGGTGTTGTGTCAGCCTCTGCGTGAGAAAACTGGCTCAACATCCCTCTCCTAGTGTTGCGTCAATATCTCCATGCGCAGACTGGATCTGTATCACCTCTCTGGAGCTTCGTCAGCCTCTGTGTCATCCTTGCAGGGTTTTCTATCCCTCTGGTGCTGCGTTTTCTTCTTCCATATCAATGTTGCTTTAACTGCCCTTCCTACAGCAAATATCTTCAGCTGCTTTTTTGATGGTTCAAATTGATCTCTAACGCTC
Source organism: Pinus albicaulis (assembly GCA_034641835.2). Classification (NCBI taxonomy): domain Eukaryota; kingdom Viridiplantae; phylum Streptophyta; class Pinopsida; order Pinales; family Pinaceae; genus Pinus; species Pinus albicaulis. The sequence goes on from CM076581.1 coordinate 1,471,040,625, forward strand.
TGATACCATGTGAAAATGTCTAAGAACATAAATCCTACTGCTAACTATTGATTTACTTCTCCTACTTGATTTATTTACACAAGTTATTTAACTAAATATTCAGAAAAAAATTTGAAGTAAAAAAAAAAGCAGCCTACACAAATACAAATCATTTACTGAACATCACACACATATGACAAATGACACACAAAATTTTCGGACAAATGTCCCCTGGAAAACCCAACGCGGGGAAAAGTGATGCAGCAGATATGAGGGTTTATTATTATTAGGCATCAATTTCTAAGTACATATAGGGTGCCATAACTCGGCTCACCCAACAGAGAAAACCTCAACAATCAGAGAAAAAATGTGATATATACCTCACTCTCGCAAGTCCCGACTGATTCGAATGTGCAACTAGTGAAACCCCAGCTGGCTCTGCACAACTACTATGTCAACCTGCATAGCCTTGGCTAAGGGACTGCATCACCCTATCTATGTGTGGATCTGCTTCTCCAGAGTCTGGTTTCAACCCCGCTGGCTCAGAAACCCCAACTTTCAGTGAATTTCGAACTTCTGCTTGGAGACACTGCACTGCCCCTGAGTGTGCCTGCGTCACCCTCCTGAGGGATTGCGTCGCACCCTCTCATGGTTGCGCTACCTCCATTGCGTCTTTTTTTCCCTTGCTCTATGTGGTACTCGTAGCCCTCCAAGCCAATCACTACATATGCCCATCACTACAACTCTGAGTTGCTCAGATCTGATCTTCGTCCGAGCACTGCTTCGTCAGAAGAATTCGATCTCTTAGACTTTGTGTGTGTCCTCCAACTGACCCCAAGTCCTTTCTTTATAATTTTCTTGTTGACACATCAACGGTCGTGATCTAATCTCCAATCAACGACTAAGATTAGAAGTGGCTTGATCCACGTCACTTAGATTGTTCTCATCACATGTGTAAATTAATTCACTTTAATTTTTAATTTATCTAAGTTAGACTTAGGGTCCCCATTAAAAAAATTAATTATTTGAATAACTTTTACACCAGATAGAATTTCTCCAAATGCTTTCTGGGTCTTGGAGATCTCATGTGTTCCAACCCCTCCACCAAGTTTTGGAGCTAGAGCACATCCGATGCTACCCAAAAATCTCAACATTTCCAACATGGATAGCTTAACATGTACAAAGTAACTTATACAAATATTTCATATCACCCAACATACCCTAATATATATATTTGTTTCCCACTCTATAAATCTCGAGTTTATTTTACCCATAGCTAACTATTCCCCACTACATAAATCCTGAGTTTCTTTTACTCATAGCTAACTATATTTATCTTAGTGTTTCTTTTACTCATAGCTAACTATATTTATCTTAGCTAATTATAACATATGTTTTATTGTTAAATGACGAGTTTGGATGCTATGTTATTTTGATGATGCTTAATCAAGTAAGAAAAGGATCTTAAAAATATGTTCACTTGTTTTATTTTATAGAACAATTTCAATTTTCATGATTATGAAACCATTAAAATAGAATGATTCCAATTTTCATGATTATGAAACCATGATTTTTCCTTTAAGTAAAAGCACTTAGAAATCTTCCATAGGAATGACATCTCGAGCCCTCTGTCACTTATGTCAGTTAGACATTTACTTCAAATGAAAACATGATGCACATACCTCTTTATCGACCTTTGGGTTGACTATGAAGGCTTGGAGTAGACATCATGGATAACAACGAAATGTCAAATGCCTTTATTTCTATCATGTAACTCAAAAACAAATATAACAGTTATGAGGAACGTTCAAATCTATTCTATTCAAGTGTGCTATTAGAGAAACATGCAAGTCCAACACATCTTGTATTCTATTTAAGCCTTCCATTATAATACTGAAGTTGACACTTTGCTCTCAAGGAATACAAAGCAAATTGAAACATCTCCACTTTTAATTCTATTATTCATTACAAAGATAAAAGACATCAAAGTAAATCAATCAAAGCTTGTAATTAATGTATCATTAAATCTTTCCATGTTTGACATGTCACATATTTTCGGCTGAATAATATCAAGAAAATTATGTTTTCATTATATTCAAAGTTATTAGACCGAATTGTATGAAGTCGTTAGACTGAATTGTATGAATTGAAAACAATTGATACTACATATAGTATTTCTTTTCCTTAGCGAATTGTATGAGATGATGGCCATATTATGCGCATTGAATATGACCATTATCTCATACAATTCGCTAAGGAAAAGAAATACTATATGTAGTATCAATTGTTTTCAATTCATACAATTTTGTCTAATAACTTTGAATATGAAGATGAACAAGTATATTTTTTTTCCAACTATTCTAGAGAATAGGTTGACAGTGAAAGGCAATAGAGAAAGCATAAATAAAATAAAACAATCTACAGATTGTTCAATAATAATAATTTCTTCGTTAGCATTAAATATTTAATGCTTCTCTGCAATATTTTCATCATCCCAAGGTTTATTTTATAAAATCAATACAACATATGTAAAAGTTAATAACAAACCATTTATAGACATATAACATATTCTTTGTTGCAATTCATTGCTAAGTTTTTAAAGGCATGAAGATTCTTTACAAACTCCTCTGCCATGTGATTGATAATAAAATATTTTGTTCATGATGCTTAAATTAGTCAGACATCTGAGATTTGGGCTTTGTTCAAGGAAAAATGATCCACAAAATGTAGTCCTTCCTTCTCTAAAAAATAAAGGGCGAAAAGATCCATTAGAGGAAATTTCAACTTAAAAGTGCCCATGAAATTTTCATGTAATTTCCATGTCATAATATATAAACCAATCAAAATTCTTTAAATTTAAAAAGATGTACATGTAAATATTTTGGAGGGAAAAGAAGAAAAACTACTTTTTTAATTGTATATTTGGCTTATTTCCTTATAGGTTTACTCAAATTTTAAGTATAGACACTCATTAGATGCAGAATTAAATTCTACATCCAACGAGTACTTATTATGCATAATTTTGAGAGGACCCACATTTAACACGTTTTTTAATGTATCTGCAATTTTTATCAATGTGGGTCCTCTCAAAATTATGCATAATGGGTACTCATTGGATGTGGAATTTAATTCTGCATCTAATGAGTGCCTAAATTTAAATTTTAGTAAATCTATAAGGAGATAAGCCGAAAATACAATTAAAAATGTAGTTTTTTGTTTTCCCTCCAAAATTCATAACTCTTATTTTATTATTTTAACTATTATTTTATTATTTTTCCTTAGGAGGCCACTTTAAGGCTGAAATTTCCTCTAATGAATTTACCTCATTCATTAAATTCACTTAAGAAATTGGAGAAGCATTGGAAACGCAGTGAGAAAGTAAAAGCGGTAGTGAAACCTTGCAAGAAAAGGAAGCCTGGAAAAACATGAAGACACTGTGAGATTTTCGATGCCAGCAAACTCACCAGCAAAAGTTATTGATGAATAGGAAATATGAGAAAAAATTTCGTCAATTTTGGAAAGGATTGATGAGTAAATAGAGCAATCCCTGCAAGAGAAACCCTCTTCTAGAGAACGAGATGGGAATAAGCTTTCGGGTTAAGCCATCAAAAAACTGTCCAACACATTACGTGCCCTAACTATTAGTTTTCTCTTAACTATTAATATTATGGCCTAAAAATAATCAATTATCTAACCTTCCATTGGATGGTACAGAGTTGTTCAAACACCCAACAACATAAATATTAAATCATATTATTAAACTCCAAATTAATAATAATAAACTAATAAGAACCATAAGGCCTTTTTGTCATTTACTAATCAAAATGACATAACTGATTCACGAGAGGAGACTTTGTATCTCCTTCTTGACCATTTAAGTGCAGACAGTAGTGGTTATCGAGGCTAATTATTTTATTGAAATATTCTCAAACTTTTGTGATTATCCCATTCTCTAAAGTCCAGACCTAAACCAGTTGGGGAGGGACACCATAACCTATGCGCCCTCTCTTCCACCTCGACATTCGACATGGCAAGCTCCACGTAAGTTGTACAACACATGTTGATTGTATGCAGCCACCTATTGTGGTTGTTGAGAGTGATTAATATGTGCCTTTATGGAGGGTTTAAGGTTTCTACCACATGTTTTTGTGCGATGTATTTTCCGCCCTATGTTATGTTTTCCGAGCTTGGTGTGTGGGAATTTCGCTCCATCGGTAATGGTCCAGGCCTGCTCCAGTTCCTATTCACCCAGTTCACCATTGTTGTTCTCCTGGTCCACCATTGTTGTCCGTTGAGCTTCATTTGAGATTTATGGTAACCAACATTGTTGTTTGTAGAGGGTAAATTATGGTTTATGGGTCCACATTTGTTGCATTACTCAGTCAAAATTCTTGTTTGCAGATGTTGGTTGAGGGTTTATGGGTCTGCCATTGTTGTGATGCTCACTCGGATTGTATGTTTGCAAAGGTTGGTTCGGGGTTTATTTTTGCTCCTGTGTCTGTTCATTTTGTTGCGTGTGGTTTTAGCAGTGGTTTGCGAAGGAGCCAGTGGGAGATTCGAGCGAATTCGGCGGTCAACAGGTCGGTCGGTGGTCGACTGGTCTATTTATTCCTTTTTTGCAACTTTTCCTCTTAGGCTTTTTCAAAAAAATGTAATTTTTCTCTGTTTCTCGCAATTATTTTCCATGGTTGGCGTTGAAGAGCTCTGGCGAGGTTTGGGACGACGTTGTGGTGACTTCTGCGGTACTCTGATAGGATTCACAATCCTACCAGCCACTATTCTATGTTTTTTAACACTTAGCTCGTTGTTGGGAATAATTTAGCTCTCGTTGCTATTATGTGACATGTTTTTTAACTATTGTTGGTAATTTTGAGTGAGTTGTGAGTTTTGTTGTTATGGGTATCTGCCATTCGTTTATGGTTGAGTAATTGTGTTAGAGATCCTTTATGCATCTACAAAGATATTGGTATCAATTTTTTTTTTATAATTTTGTTATATAATTGTTTAACTCACTGTTGGGAAGAATTTAGCTTTCGTTTTTGTTCTGTGACATGTTTTTTAGCTATTGTTGGTAATTTTGAGTAAGTTGTAAGTTTTTTTTTTATGGGTAGCTGCCATTCGTTTATTTTTGAGTCATTATGTTAGATATCCTTGATGCCATCTGCAAACATATTTGTATCTATTTTTATTTTATAATTTTGTTGTATAATTTTTTAACTCGTTGTTGGGAAGAATTTAGCTCTCATTATTGTTCCGTGACATGTTTTTTAACTGTTATTGGTAATTTTGAGTGAGTTGTGAGTTTTGTTGTTATGGGTATCTGCCATTCGTTTATGGTTTATTCATTGTGTTAGAGATCCTTGATGCTATCTCCAAACATATTGGTATCGAGTTTTATTTTATAATTTTGTTGGATAATTGTTTAACTCGTTGTTGGGAATAATTTATCTCTCATTTCTATTGATAAGAATTTAGCTCTCGATGTTTCAGTAGTTAAATTCTCTCATTAGTTATGAAGTTTAATTTCCAACCACATTTATTTTTTTGTTTCATCTTTTTAAGATGTTCAAGTTCCTGATGGGGTAAGTAAAATTTTGCATTACAATATAGTTTGTTTTCTGGGTTTGGGGTTTTCTGATGTTTGGTGGTTAAATTTTATGATTGGTTTTGAAGTTCAATTTTCTGCCATGTTTTTTTCTCTTTTTCTTTTAGCCTTTTGAGATGTTCATGTTGTAGTAATTTAAAATTTGATTGTTACAGAGAATTTGGAATAGGTTTCATTCCACTGCTACTGCTATGGGTGTCTAGGCTTTGAATTTTGAGTTCACTTTTTTATATTAGTGCACCGATCTTCAAGGTCATGTTATTTATTTATTCATAGCCTTCCAGTTTAAATTTTTTCAATGTAATTCTAAAATGCTAACCATTTTTCAGGAAAATTAAAATGGCTTAGCTAGCGTTAGTCTGGATTGATATGATATGATTTTAGGTTTTAATAATAATGTAGTGGTTTTAATAAAGAGGTATGATTTGTTACATTTTCTCTAGGATAGATATGTGAGATATGGTTTGTGAAGTACGATGCATAAGTCAATTTGAGACTAAGGCTCTTCCTAGATTTAGTTAGTGTGAATGGCATATGCTAAGACAAGTATGGGATGGAATAAATGAGTTGTATCCTTGTTTGGTGATGAGAAAATTGGGAGTTACCAAAGAAGTATCTATGTCAATTTTTGGGGAAGATGTTAATAAATGATGGGTAGTGTTTTAGATGCATTTATGGGTTGTTAAAGACTTTGGTAACTTCATAATTATTTTGGGAACGTTCCTTTCCTAGTTGAAATTAGTTTCATACCTATGGAATAAGCCTGAGAGCTTAGTCGAATTTTATAAATTTAGGGACTTTATAATAAATATTTAGATATTTTTGGATTGAATTTATTTTACCCAACTCCTGGTCATATGGTCTGATAAGAGCTATGACTAAGAGAGATTAATCATGAAGGGGTCTAGTGATGTGCAGAGATCATGAATAAGGAGTCTTGGTCCACATAGTGAAGCAAAGACAATGTTAGGAGATCACTTGTAGCAGAGAATGGAGTGGACACTGTGATAGAGTATGGAATATTTTAATTAACTAAGTTTATTGTGGGGTTATGTGTTGGCATTTTGTATGCTGACATTATTTTTTTTTGCAAAGAAGTTATTTCAAACTGTTACGTGTAGCTGAGAGCTATATACATACTTTTCATTTTATATTGAAGCTTTGTAATTTTGAGTGAGTGAGGGTACAGAGATTAAAAAAACTAACAACATTCTCATGTCACTGTGTCAAAATTCTCCATTATAATTATCTATAGATTTTTCTTGGTGCTGCTTTAAAACTATTCATTGTTTGATCAATGTTGTTAACTGAGTTATGTAGTGTATAGTGATGTCATCCTATGTGTTTAGGAAAAACTAACATCATACAATATCAAATAACTAACAACATTATAGTATACTATAGATGTTCCTTATAAGATAGATTTTAACATTCATATAAATGAAGTTTGTATAAAAAGGTATGCTTTGCTGAGTGTTGTGTGTGGATAGATATGTGAGATATGGTTTGTGAAGTATGATGAAAATTTTTGAATTTTACATCGTGTAGTAGACATGAAATCTTGGATCTATTAAGATAAAAAAAGTCCAAACATATTGAAAAACTTCATAAATTAACTCATGTCATTCTGTCTGAATTCTCCTTTATAATAGACTAAGATGTTCCTTCTAAGATCGATTTTCGCTACAATGCCGCATACAGTATGGAATAAATCAACCTTCATGTGACAAAAAAATAGACTATTCATAAAAAATCCACATCATAATATGGTTACAACCAAAAACATATAACACCCCTATTCTTTATGGCCTTGAGAATATTCAGTGCCAAACCCTGAGTTGCATGATTGAGCCAAGTAGGTTGGCCTTCCTAAAAAGGGTTGATTGGGATGTGGTTGATTGTTTCCATATAATTGAGTCCAATTTGTCCCTTCCAACCATGGAGGAATTGAGTACCATACCTCACACTTGCACTACTAACCCTTGCATTAAGTGGAGGTGTGTGATGAGCATACATTGAATTGGCACCTCCTCTAGTAGAAATAAGGCAAGTGGGTAAACCCCCATTTTGATAGTGAGATACTTGAATGTTTATGAGGTCTTGGAATAATGGTGTATTATCTGCAATATTCCCCAATGTGTTGGACATAATCCGGGTTTCATTAACTGTGCTTGCATCATTTTCAACCATATCAGTCATCCTTTATTCCTTTTCAAGCATTTGTTTAGACTTTATTGATTCCTTTTCCTATCTTTATAATTTTTTTTGTTGCTCCTTCTCTTGCCTTGCTCTCTCTCTTTCAAGCCTTTCATCTGCTCGACCTTGTGCCGCAACAGTCCTTGTTGCCTTCTTCTCCTTGGCTAGATCCTTTTTTTTTAACTCCTGAATTTCAACTTTCTTTTTTTTAGACTCAAGTAATATTTTTATATAGTATTATGAGGTGAGTAACTGTGAATTTTGGCCTAAAGCGAAGAATACCTAGTGTTCCTTGATTATTTTTCATTAACACTTTCTATTTTTAGCTTTAGGAACCATCCAAGTAACTTCTCCACCCCCACCCCCCCCCCCCCCACCTCCATGTCATTTCTTAGCACTTTCCTTTCAGTATCCGTGAAAATTGATTGAAATATATTGTTATCTTCATCTGATGCCTCATTATGTGCCTCATATTCTTCCATCGATCTATTGTCCACAAAAAATAAACAATTTCACTGTTCAATTGAACTGGTTGTGAAGGAATGTTCATGTTTTTTCATTGATTCTTGAGACACTGTGTTTGTTCAAATTAATCATGGCTTATGAAAGCCATGATGGTGGGTTTAATTAGCTTGGAAATGTCAATTTTTCATTTTCAATGTCATTAACAATATCAACAATGTCATTTTCAACTACATCTACATTTCAACTGCATGTTCAATAATGTCATTTTCAACTGCATGTTCAACAATTTCATTAACAATATCAACAACAAAAGTTAAATGTGCTTGATTTGGTAGTACAACCTCCATGTTGCTATCAATTTTTTCATGATTATAATGTGTTTCACATACATGCTCATCATCACCACCATATAATTGTCCTTTAGAGAGGGAAATCATATTACCAGTTGCAACCACATCATCTTGTTCATATAATTCTTCTTGCACTTCAAAATCTATTTGGACATGCCCTTCTTTCTGACCATCCACATGAAAGCCTGGATACAACCAAGATCATGAATAAGAGCATCATAATTCAATGGCCATATTCTTGTCCTCCTAAATCCAACCTTGATATTTGATGGTGTCAGAGCCCTTTTAAAAGCTCAACTTGCAAGCTTCGATAGCTCGAATATTTTCACCTCAACCCCTGGATTCTTTTCCATCCATTCAATAGGCTCTGACCTGAAATAGTTCTTAAAAGGGCCAAACACACTAACATCAAGGGGTTGCAATCTGTGAGTGGCATGAGTGGGCAATGTTAAAAGGCCAATGCCCAAATTTTTTCTTCCTCAATTGTTTGTACATCCATGTGTCTTCCATGACCATCTAATATCAATAGGTGTTTGTTATTAGGTGAGACACCACCTGGCACAAATGTAACAAAGTGGAAAATTCAATTTAAAAAAAAAAATTTAGTCATCCATGCATGGGGATGTGCAACCATCCATGCACCTGGTTCACAGTTTTGTATATATTTTTTTAGTTGATTTTTACCTTTGAGTAGATAAAATATTGGGATTGAAGCACCAATTGCATTGACACGACATAAAAATTTATCCACTCCCTGCTATTAGGCAAAATATTTGGCATGTTTTGGCTCCCTCTCTTAGCAATTACCAGCATGCCACAATTCATTTTCGCATGTAAACTTGTTTCATCAAAGTTCCATATATGGTTTGCACCATTAAAATGTCTATCGCATGAACTAGAAAGAGCATCATATAACTTACATACAATTGTAACACAAATTTAATGCTCTGTCTCTGTCAAGGCCCTCAGTTTTATGCAATACAAGGTCTAGATGCCTTTTTTTAAACCCAAACCACCATGATTTACCAGGAAACCCATCTTTCAATGGATTTTTCCTCCCTTGACAAATTTGAGAAATTGTGGATTTGAGTTGTATCAAATCTAGTCCATGTCCCAATTGGGCCATTTCTTTACACCACTCAACCACCTCGACCTCCTCCTCTTCAGTCATAACTATAAGAGGCCCTCTACGTTTTGTATAAGTGAGCCCGGTTATCCAATAATGTATTGATGAGGGAGGAATACCATGTTTTTTGTAGATTATCGAACTGAATATCCATTAAAAGATATGTTGTCAAATGCAGCTAACATTTCTTCTTTTTTCCAACCTCTGATAGCGCCAATATTTTTAATTGAACTTTACCCTTGGACTGTTGTTGACGGTGGCTCTGTGGGTGATGGTGTGAAAAAATCATCTTCAGTCACATGGTCATCCTAAACAACATTGCTTGGAGCATTTTTGACATTCACATCACCTATCATGTCCTCATTTAATGAAGTGCATCGCAGCTAGGCACCCCTGGTCACTTTCCTGCCACTTCTTGTACGAGCCACATAACTAACTCTTTCCATAGATACAGCTACCTGCAGAAATATTGCATGCATGTAGTTAAGAATAATTGAAAATTATGCTTTCATAAAAGCCAAACATATCTCTAGTTTAATACAGGAAATTATCAATGTGTATGTTAGTAGCAACTTAAGATATTTTCATACATATACCTTTTTGACAGTATCCTTAAAAAAATCTACAGAAGGAATCAGTTGTATGTCTTCAAATATATCAGTGGTTTTTGTTTTTATAACTTGTTTTTACAATTAAAATACCATGACTGTATTTGTACTTGTAAAACTATTTCAAGTTGTTTGGCTGTTGAGGGTAGCCTTAGCTCTGTTCTTGCACCTAGTTATAAAGTGCATTGCCTAGAAAAAGAATTTTTTGATGTAATCTAGTTAATTTTGTTATAAATTTTGTTAATTTTGTTTTTGTATATGTTAAAATTTACAGATAATTGAGTTAGTCCCTCATATCATTTTATAGATGATTTAGTGAAACCAAACTACACTCCTAAGTATCATAAAACCCTTGCAAATAGATGGTCAAATCAATATTTTCATGTTCATTTGCTTGCTGATGTTTTTGAATAGCATCACAGTGACAAACTTATAGTACAATAAATTATATGTCCTCTATGAATAGATAGATGGTAGCTAAAAAAGACATAATGGTCAACTCAGGACATAATGGTAGCCAAAAAAGAAATAATGGTAAGCTCATGAGACTGTAAAGTATGACAATGTTGGAGACACTCACAGACATCATAGGTTTGGATTCAGAAGACATGGTAATTTTTCAAGTTGTTTTCATGTTGAGGGTAGCCTTAGCTATGTTCTCAGACCTAGTTATAGAGTGCACTTTCTAGAAAAATAAGTTTTTGTTGTAATCTGGTTAATTTTGTTATACATTTTGTTAATTTTATTGTTGTATATGTTCAAACTTACAGAGAATTGAGTTGGTCCCTCATATAATTTCCTTAATGATTTAGTGAAACCCAACTACACTCCTAGGTATCATAAAACCCTTGCAGATATATGGTTAGCTCAATATTTTGATGTTCATTTGCTTGTTGATGTTTTTGAATAGCATCATAGTGACAAACCTATTGTACAATAAATTATACATGCTCTATGAATAGATATATGGTATCAAAAAATGGCTAGTAGTGATAATTTTCCAACCATTTTCACTCCCATTAGACTTGATCTCTCATCATTGAGTTGTTAAAAAATACATAATGGTCAACTCAATATTTTGATGTTGATATGGTGTAGTTATTGTTGTTTGAATTAAATTAAATCCTTAACTCTTAAAAATTGTAAAGTCTCCATTTAAATTTTGATAAGGTTAGAGACATTAACAGACATCCTAGGTTTGGATTTGGGAATACATGGTAATTTTTCAAGTTGTTTGGTTGTTGAGGGTATCCTTAGCTCTATTCTCTAGCCTAGTTATAAAGTGCACTACCTAGAACTATCAATAACATTGATAACAAATGCAACTAAGAGAAATGACAAATATCATTGTTTTGGTCAAAAATTGATGAATATTATTTTCTGCAATATGTTTACTCTGTTGTTTTAAATGATATTGACAAGTATTTATTTACAACACCAATCAAGCTCAAAAATACATAATTTACAAACCTATTGGATAATTGCTTGCACTTAGTAGGAATATATGGTGAGAGGCCTTCCCTCATTGAAAAATACATGATTTTTTCTCTAGTTGTTTAGCCAGATAAAAAAAACATAAAACCCACAAGTACATATTAGGAAACTACTCCATTGGACCTGGTGCACGTTGATTTATGTGGACTGATGAAACCTAGTGTTAGTGCAGTCCAATATTTTCATATTTTTGTAAATGATCACTGGCAACAAATGTGGGTATACAACTTGAAGACAAAATATCAATCATTTCAAATCTTTAAATAATTCAAAGCCCATGTGGAGTGACAATCTGGTTGCCACATTCATCTCCTAAACTCAAATAAAAGGAGATAATAGTCTGGTGATGAGATCTAACATTCTAAAAGTGCATGACATTCACCAACACCTGAATGCAGTATATACATCACAAAAAAATGATGTTGTTGAGAGTTATAAGTGTATAATTATGGAATGGTGCACAAAAAGATTGAGGAATGAGACTTGGATTGGTCATATTAGGCAGAAGCAATTTGCACATCAGTTTACTTGTTGGATTGTGTCACTACTACATTTGGCGGAAATTCCGACACCTGTTTCCGACGCTTTTGACCAAATGTCGGAAATTTTCCCAAATTTTTTCCATCCTGCCCGAAACCGTCGCTATACCGACGTCTATAGAAAGGTGTCGCAATACCGACACTTAAACTAGTGTCGCAATTACGACGTTTAAAGGAAGACGTCGCAATTGAGACACCATGGCCCAAAGCGTCGCTATTGAGACGACTCTAAACGTCGCAACTGCGACACAATATCTAGGTGTCGCCATTGCGACGTTTGGAGGCACCGTCCTAATAGCGACGCCTTTTCCGCCGTCGGTATAGCGACATTTATTTTCGCGCTACATAAAAATACCAAACTTATATGGGCGCTACATAAAAATTCGAAACTTATATGCGCGCTACATAAAAATGTTTGGTATTTGTCGCAATAGCTACGTTTGATATCACACGCGCATTCGCTCTCTGCGTGCGAACGGCGCCCCCCCCCTCAGCCATTCGCACTGCTGGCTATCGAACGACGTTTGCCCTCGGATATGCTCCCTCAGGCGTTAACCTCAGCTCTTGCAGAACAACATTCGCCCTCAGCTCTTGCAAAATGGTAAGTTCTTACTGCAGGGCCTTCCTCCTATAGTAGGGTTGACTCTATTTGGGTTTTTTTGGTCAATTCCATTGGATTGTGTTAGGCTGTAGGGTTCTCTCTAGATGTCAAGAATCAAGATTTAATACCCTCTATTATCTTCATCACCCAATACAAGATTTAAATTTTTCCCAAAGAAACGCTTATTAATTTGGCAACCATTATTTCTCCCTGCTTTAAAACCCTACATTTAAATGAAAAAAAGCATTGCATTTCAACTACAAAAATCTATTAGTGTTCAAATGTACATGTGTGCTACATTGACGTCTGATATCACGCGCGCATTCGCCCTCCGCTCTTGCAGAACAACATTCGCCCTCAGCATTCGCCCTTAGCTCTTGCAGAACAACATTCGCCCTCAGCATTCGCCCTCAGCTCTTGCGAACGACGTCGCCCCTCGACGTGCATGCTGAGCTCTTGCGGAACGTGTTCCTTTGGATTCGCCTCGGCTCTTTCGGGCTTCCCGGCCTTCCGCCTGCATTCGCCCTCGTCTCTTGCGGAAACGGCCTTTGCCTAGAGCGTGGCAGCCAGGCGTTCGCCTCGACTCTTGCGGAGCAACGATCGCCCTCAGCGTTCGCCCTCGGCTCTTGCAGAACAACATTCGCCCTCAGCTCTTGCAAAATGGTAAGTTCTTACTGCAGGCCCTTCCTCCTATAGTAGGGTTGACTCTATTTGGGTTTTTTTGGTCAATTCTATTGGATTGTATTAGGCTGTATGGTTCTCTCTAGATGTCAAGAATCAAGATTCAATACCCTCTATTATCTTCATCACCCAATACAAGATTTAAATTTTTCCCAAAGAAACGCTTATTAATTTGGCAGCCATTATTTCTCCCTGCTTTAAAAAGCCTACATTTAAATGAAAACAAGCATTGCATTTCAACTACAAAAATCTATTAGTGTTCAAATGTACATGTGTGCATCACTTGTGTAGGGTATTCCTTTTCCACTTTCACATTATCCAAGAATGTGTGCAGTGTAGTTCATATTTTTTGTGATTTAGATTATCTTGAAAAAGGAAAGGTAAATTATTTCCCATGGAAAAAGAAGGTTTTCCCTTTTTATAGGTTGTTTGGACTTACGTGGAAAAATTTATGGTATGCCTTTCATATTATGTAGTTTAAATATGAATTAACAGATTATTCTACATGAAAAATATAATTACCTATGTGATGTCCTTCATCACTAATTAAAATTATAGGGTTTCAATTTCCTAGACTCTAACTCATCTGATGCTAAATTCTAGGTTCTCATTGGTGGATCACTCTTCCATTGATTTCCTTTCCCTCTGGATCTTGTCATGCTTTAAAAGTCATCAATGATACATATATTATTTCAGGTATCCCAAAAGGCTTTATAGTAGAACATATTGTGAAGTTTTTTTGACACTTGAGGATTCTTTTTAGAACTGCAACGTGGTCTAGGATATCGAGTTATATATCAAGCAAATTCTCCTTAATAACCACACTATGAGGTAGGTTCAACCAGTTTGAACTTGTTGGGACATAGCATATGAAGTTGTGTGATGAGTCCATATCACAGGTCTATTATGGTGAAAAAAGTGAAGACATGTAATGATAGTTATTATGTTAACATTACTAGAAACATTTTCGAAATTATCCATGCTATCAAGATGTCAAAATTCCAGGCATTAGGTGTCAATACTCGTAGCTAATAGATAATAATAATAATATTAAAAAATCACAACTTTATTCTTGAAATATGATTGTTACACATTGGTAACCTAGTTCATGAGTTACTATCACCCAAAGATTGCAAAACAAACTTAAAATATAAATTAAACCAACATGAGAATCCAACTAAGGGTTTCTCGGCAAAATCATGCCATAACCTGGCATTTTGAAACCCAAATTTGAATCCATCATAAGTAATACAATGCAAACTCAGATGGATTTTCAATGCATGTTTGCATGCTACACTTATTCTCTGTCTAGATATCATTTTTTAAATGGAACCATTAGTCAAGCCCACAATCCTTTTTATGTGAAAAATTTCAACTCTATTTGAGCTCTTTTTTGCTCCACCACCTCCATAAACCAGTGTTACACGGGGTCTCGCCCCCCCACCTAGGGGTCTAGATTCCTCACCCCCTCGCGCTCCGGGGTCTTGGGGACTTCTTGGGGATGTTTCCCTCACGCCCCCTCACGTCCCCTCACCGCCCCTTTTAGTTTATGGTTTCGTGTTAAAATTTGATGTGCCACTTAGCATATTTGAGAATCCAAGTGATTCTGATTCAGATGGTGACATGGTTGATCTTGATATATTCGTGCGGAAGTTGGATGCAGAGACTAGTGGGGCATTAACTTGAGCATTTATGCTCATTTATCAGTATGATGATATCATTTGATATTCATATGTTATGTTTTATGTTTTATGTTTCAGACATAACTTATTTGCGTTTAAGTTTTATGTTTCAGACTTGAGTTGTAAACTTCGGTTTAAACTCTATTTTGAATCTTGATATAATATGTCATATGATATCTTAAACTTTATTTTCATTGTACATTGTTAGTAGTTACATTAATGATTATATAGTTACAAACTTACAAACTTACATGCATGATTGTATGATGTATGTTTTAACTTTTAACTTTAAAATTTGTTTCAATTATATGATTCATCATTCATCGATTTGTAATTTTATCATTTATGATTTATCTTTCATGATGCAAGTGTATGATGACTGTATATACATTCCTTGAAAAAATATAGTTACATTTTAAATATTAAATTTTATAATTTTTATGACCCCGACGTCCCCCCACGTTTCCTGAAAATTGGTAGGGAGCTTTTGCATAGGCCGCTCCCGCGCTCCCTCGCCCCCTCGCTCCCACCTCCGGGGGACTTGGTGGAACATTGCCATAAACATATGCAAACATATATCATGATCTTGGAATTCCATTACATATGTATGTGCCAATGTTCCATAATCTTGCCCCATCATCAATTTAAGAAATTTCCATTGACTATCAAATTATGGAGGGGGGGAACTTTTTGTTGCAACATTTGGCTCAAAATCAAGGACCATCTTCGTATGAGGTGAATGAGAACTATAGATATTTGAAGAAGTAGATTAGTGCCTTTTCCTCTGGCCATGGAGTCATATACAGTCATCCATCACAAAAATTTGTCTTTGTTCATTCTCACCTTGAAAGTTGCAAAAAATCATGCCCTAATTGAAACGACACTAAATTTGAAAGATATAATAAAAATGCAACCTAGAAGTGCCCTATTAATACAAAGGGAAAACCTTCCTACCTACCCTAACTGAGATAAATTTTGATTGAATAGGAAACATGATATTTCCTATGGAGTTGATCCGACAACTTGTTAAATGTATGGGACTAAATCATGCATTTGATTTCCAGGGAAACATGCGCATGAAGAGAAAAAGTGCAGAATTAATGGAAAATCCATACATGCCACTTATAAAAACTACACCGAAAGGTCAAAAAATACTTAAGGTCTTAACTTAATTTGAATCCAAAAATGACAAAATAGGATTAGTGAAAACACGAGAGTGGTGTGGGTGAACAACATAAATAAAAAGTGAAGATACCTTTCCCCAAGATGCCTTTGTCACCGTTGTATGAAAACATGTTTTCCTTTCCCTTTATACATGCAAGTGAATACATTATAGGTATGGTGTTTTCCCAGAATAGGAGAAGCCTACTTAAATATATCATTTGCGGATTGAATGTTTGGGTGCCTTAATGTGCAATGACATGTTTCCAGGACTGAATTCAATGCAAGGCATATTTGAAACTCTAACTCTGTCTTCCGGTGTCTTATTAGAAATTATTTCAGTTTTCATTTTGTGTTTTCAAGTTAGATATTGTTTTCAAGTTTTTTACATTTATAATTTTATTGCAATGTGGCAGACTGATTAGGGAAGTACAGGAACAACCCCGAGACGGGATGATCGCGGAAAGAGGCCAGCGGTAGAACATGTAAAGTGCCAGCATTGCTCTATCTTCAGGTATTTTAGTTATTTACATAATTGAAATAATATTAATTTTGTTCAAATATGCAGACACCTAGCCATGGTACGCTTGATGATTCCCTCTTTGAGGAAGAGCTTTCTTCATCCCTATCTCCAGTGTTCTTGTTGCAAAAAAAGGCATGAGATGCAAGGTCAGAATTTAATACTTTGATAGACGTGCCTCAAACACCTGAAACAGAAGAGAGGATACAACATCTTATGAGGCAGCTAGAGAGATATCAGGTAATAATAAAAATTCAAAAGGATTTTTTTTTTTCTGCATGAGATGAATTGTGATAGTTTGATTTTTAATTTTTACATTGACTAAACTAACAAAAAGTTCTTTTGTATGTAGCGTCTTCTGGCATTTGCTGAACCCGGTGTTGGTGGTAGTGGGACACAAGGGCAAGAGATTGCCCAACAACCCTCTCGTACACCTTCTACTCCTTTAGGTGCTAGCCAAGAAACACACCCTGCCCAAGCTGACACCCAGCCAACTGCTGAACATGTTGGCAATGATGAGGCTGATATGGCCAGCTACATTATTGCGTTTCCTGGAGCTACACGTGTCAGCTCCACAGGGACCATTAATGGCACGTTGTTGGTGAACGATGAGGGTGTCCCTATAAAGCATGTACACCTCCCGGGTAAATTTTAATATTTTAACTATTTCATGTACTTTATCTAAAACATATTTATCATGATTTTTATTTTTAAATTAATGATAATATCTTCTTTTTTTTTGGTTTTATTCTGTGTAGGAAACAATGAGTTCTACAGGATTCTGGAGAGCCATGCGTTGGTAATTTTTGGCCCAACCATACGTATAGGGTGGAATTCCCAGAATTCCAACTTGAAAAAAGAACTTCTAGATTATCTAGAAGCCCTTTTTGGGGTCGGCACATTTGACAGAAAAGCGGTGGCTCAGGTAGCCGGAAAATATTTGAAATATACCGGGGACACCTATAGGACGCAATTGCAATTTAACCCTAGATATGAGCGTCCTCTCGCAGTTTCAGAGAGTGAGTGGAGAGCACTCATCCATGACGGAAAAGAGAAAAGGGCAAAGAAAGAAGGAAAAATGCCAACTGGACCCGCAAGGTAAATTACAGCTTTAATTCAATAGCTTTAATTTTCTTTATGTCTAAAATAAAAGTGTGCTACGTCATATCTGACTTCAATATTTTGATGCTAGGTTGCCTGACACCTCAAAGGCAACCAAATCTAGGATTGAGAAAAAGGGCCATCACAAGCTCGGCCGGGGTGGCTACTTGAAATTAGCTGCAAGAATTGTAATTAAGTAGCTAAACATCTTATAATTAATTGTATCGCCTTCCAACGTTTTTGTAATCCTATCAGATATTATTAAAAATACACAATCATATATAATGTAGGGTGATGAATTTGGAACAATAACTACAGAGGAAGATAAAAATATTGCTTTCCGTTTTGGCTATCAAGCTGTAGTTGAACGTCGCAGAAGCTTGGGGCAGGTCCCAAGATCTACAATGCCTGATAAGGTAGAACATTAACCTTTCAATATTTTTGTTTTCGTCCATAAATTTAATGTCTAACAACTTTGTTTAAATCAGGGGAGCAACACTACCGACGAGGTAAATAACCCAGTTTTAGAGCCAGATGTAGATGATCCTCTCGTGCAACTTGATCATTGTAGTGGGGACCAGGCCGACAATGCTGCTATCAGTGAGGGCCGTGACGGTAATTAATTTCCACTTATAATTTTTTCTAATTATACCTTGATGGTTGTCCTTATAGCGTTTTTTGTTTAAATGACAGAGAATGTTTCCCTTGAGGATCTTACCACCAGAGAGGAAGACAGGGCAACAGTCCCAACGGCGACAACTGGTGCACCAGGTAAATAATCTCATTGCAATTTTTTTTATTAATATTACCGAACTGGTTCAATGATATTTAAAAACTGATAATTAAAATTTAATATTATCTGTTTTTGTAGGCGATGCCCCGTCACTGGATGAGACCAGACATCATGACAACGCAACTAGGTCAGCGGCGACAACTGGTGCACCAGGTAAATAATCTCATTGCAATTTTTTTTATTAATATTATCGAACTAGTTCAATGATATTTAAAAACTGACAATTAAAATTTAATATTATCTGTTTTTGTAGGCGATGCCCCGTCACTGGATGAGCCCAGACATCGTGAATACGCAACTAGGTCAGCAGTGCGGGTTGAAAGGCACGAAACAGGAGCAGAGTACGATGATATTGATGATGTAATTAGGAGCTTTAAAAATAGGAAGAAGAAAAAGAAAATTTGACAATGTAAAATATTGTATTATTATAAGACAAACGTTACCATACTTGGAACATTTTTTTGCGTTATATAAAAAACTCATTTATCATACTACTTTTATGTCAAGCATTAATTGCAATGTTTCCTTGCGTACTTTTTGTTGAATTGTTTTTTTACTAGTTATTGAATATTTTTTTTTATGCTCATGAAAGTAAAAATTGAAATATAGATTGGGTATTGGGGAATTGAGAGTGATGTGAGGGGGAGGGAGGGGCCATAAGAGCTTCCACCTTCACGTGGTTGGCCCTGTTTAGTAGAGAATAATTTATTGGAGCGATTTAATCTTGGAGCAAACCTCCCTTGATCCAGCGTAGCAACAAAAAAGTCACTGTTGACTTAGTTGCTACTCTTTCAGCTCGTGGGAGGCTTGTTCCAAGTTCATGCGACTCCAATAAATTGTTCTTGAAACGAAGAGGAGCTTATTCAGGTATGTTTTGACATTTTCAACATATGTTCTAACATTATCATAAGAATGCATCTTAGAGTAAAAAATACTACATCAATTACTTGTATTTATTGTATAGATAATGATGGATTTTGATTGACTTGGCGGTGCAGGTACAAATCCTCTTGCATCATGAGCAATACAACTTGTCAACCAGGGTCATGTCCAGGATATTTTTGCTTGTGCGCTTGACCAGGTTCGTAATGTCACATTTTGTAAGTTCCTTTACGGTTCATAATTCAATATTAAGCTTGTGCACGATTATTATCTAGGTTTTTTGTATGTGTTTTTTCATCTATTTGATTGTAAGCAACTATGCATGTTTCTTGTTGTTCACTATGATTTCTCCCATTACCACTCCCAGGATGAATCCAACTTTATTGTTACATAGGTTACTTTATTGTTACTATGATTTCTCCATTTACGATTTCATAGGTTACATCATGTAAAGTTGTCAATCTCGGGTTGGTGATGAGCTTTAGTTCTCCAGATTTGGGGCTTTTCTGATATTTTCTCCCTCATGTCATTCCTGCATCACCTCGTTGTTTGAGCATGCCAATTTTCTACCACTTGTACCAATTGGCACATGTCCATCTCTGAGTGGTGCCACATTTCACCTATTTTCAGTGAGAGTTTAGGGTTTCTCTAACATAGCTTCAGAAATCCGATTCAGTGCCTGCTTGAATATTGTCACATAATACTTATGGTTTGGATTGATGAGCATGTTTTGAATGGTTGGTTGATTCATAAGAACCACCCATAAATCTCCCTTCCTCTAACACACAGAAAATAAAAATTTCTTTGACAGGAGACAGAGTTTCAATACTCTGAAAACAAACTTCTATTCCCTTCAATAACTCAAAAAAAAACTATTACACTACTTCCTCACTGAGAGGGATTACAAAATTATGACTGCTACAAAACGCAGTGCATAAAACCAACTCGCTGTCTGTTCAAAACAAACATACTCTGTCTCTAAAACACTCTGCTGTGTTTTTCCCTTTCGCACTGCTGTGCATACACACTTAAAAAGTTACACTCAGTTTTTCACTTTTTACACACTGCTATGTAATAAAAAATTTATGTACTGTCTATAAAAAAAACTACCAAGCTTTTTCGACCTTTTTATTTTTATATGCCGGAACATATAAAACATATTATAATAAACCCTCTTTTAAAAAAAATAAAATTAAAACTAAATTCTATGGCCCACCTTTCATTTCGCATATGATATATATATAACATATGTATATATTAAACTATCAAAACATTAAAGAACCCTTTCCGTCGGACTTCAAAAGTCTAAATAGATTGAATTTCAAACCAAATTCGCGTTCCAAAATGGGATGCTGACGTCTGCCTAATTTTAACTCGGATTCTCAATCCAATGTGCCCTATAAAAAATTCGGGTCCGGTTTTCAGGTTTTCAGATTCCCTTCAATTTCATGCGATCCAATATTAATGCTCCATGTGTCCTCCTTTTGAATTTACAAAACTGTCGGGTAAATTTTTGTTTGTTTAATTTCTGGTTGGTGAATTGCGTTAATGCTGGCTGTTGTGTTTAAATACAATCCTGTACAGAAATATGGTTGTGGCCGTCTACAAAAAAAACTTGTAGGAATTTTAAATGCTGAATTAAATTTCTGGATGGCATGC
Source organism: Pinus albicaulis (assembly GCA_034641835.2). Classification (NCBI taxonomy): domain Eukaryota; kingdom Viridiplantae; phylum Streptophyta; class Pinopsida; order Pinales; family Pinaceae; genus Pinus; species Pinus albicaulis. The sequence goes on from CM076581.1 coordinate 1,471,062,067, forward strand.
AAGCAACCTCCAAAAAAAAATGTTGCTGCTGCATCCGTCCTTCTGCTGCAGCAGTTGAAGTTAAAATTCAACAGCACAGGGTTTAATAAGTGAGGGTGTAAATGTAACTTTTTGTTGATAGTACTGGATTAAGATCATCTATTCATTTTGTAGGGTCTTATGGTGTTTGGTTTTTTAGTTTTGGGTTGGGCTTATTGAGTCTAAGATAGTTTTTGAGTGAAAAAATTGCTATCAGGTATTAAAAATTTTTAGTTCTTTTGTCAAAATTTATGAGCTTGTTAGGAAATACAAAACTGACAATGGTTGTATCTTAAATTTGTGGAAAATAATTTGAAATGAAACCTTTTTGTTTAGGTTGTTGCAGCAGGTGCAAACCCCAATCAAATTACTAGGGGCATTGACAAGACAATAAAGGCCCTTGTTTCGGAACTCAAAATTTTGTCAAAGGAGGTAAACGCTTGCCTTTTGAGTAGGCTGGTTTTCCTTTTTGCTGATGGTTTGGTGTATCTAATTGAATTAGTTGCCTAAGGTATTTTTGGTTGCAAACTCCTTTTCATTTTCATACAGTATTGGCCTTGTGGAATACATTTGATTGTGTGGTCTTGTTAGATCTACAACATTTGTAGTTGTTTAGTCTTATGGCCGAGGTGCACTTTTATTATGGAAATAGTTGATGCGATATTGTCATTTAATCCTTACTGCAGGGTAGCATGTTGAGAAGTTTCTTGTGAAACATTTGGTATTCAAAATGACACTTGATCCTATACAGCATCATGCACTTGACTTCAAAATTCATATTCAAAGTGTGCCGGACAATTCTTGCAAAATTTCAAATATTTATGTTGTTTTAAACCATTATCTTTTTCATGTATTGGATGCTGAAAATGTGAAAAAGACTTTGGTATGAAACCAACTGGTGAATAATTTCAGCACAACAACCACTTCCAAGACATGATTTAGAAGTAGAACAAATGTGCTTATGAAGCATAGAAAGATATCCTTGATGCATTGTCAATGTTTGGCTAGGGTTATTTTTTGAGAAAATAACTCCTTATTCCTAGAATAGTGATCTTCAATACAAGTAAATGCCAGAGAAGAGAGATCATCGTGTGACGCAACAAAACTGAAATTGGACCCCGAAGGAGAGCTGGTGTGTCTACAATCGCTCTGTCAGCATTTTCCCTTGGTTTACCCCGTTCTTTTCCTCCAGCCTGAGTCTTAATTGACTTCTTCTTTCTTCGGGTTTATTTATCAAATTCGTAAAATTTGATAAATAAATACTATCCACAATGGTTGGACTTTAATTTATATTCCCGACTTTATATTATCTCCAATCCTTATAACCAATGTTTAACTTTCAACACTTTGTATTTATACTCCACATTTCTTTTTAAATAAATAACTTGTAGTGAACTTTCGGCTCTATATTTCACCACCCAGCCTTACAACAATCACGCTCCAGACTTATGCTAATTATCCGCCAATCGTTTAATTAAACAATTTCATTATACTCCGGCCCCACCTATATATATCGATAACCAATCAAACACTCGTATCGTACCTGGCTATCCTCCGCACACCTTAGTTAACCTCCGGGCAAGTTCAACGTGCGACCACCGTCCGATGGCCCTTCTCCAAATCAACGACTCTTGGAAATTTCGCTCGGCTTCCAACGTCGGGCTTTAACGTGCGATGGCGTGGATTAAACGGTTGTTTGCCAGGGTCACTTCGCCACGTGTCGCATTCCCTATGGAATCGCTCGCGAATAGGAAATACCGCCTACTCCGCAAAAACGGTGCGATATGGGCAACCCGCTTTTGTGATTCCGCTCGTGGTTTTGGTAGAGGGCTTGACCACGGGTGCATGTCTGGTTCCGCTATCCTTTTGTTTGTTAACTCATGTCCAATCCTCGGGTCAGGTTCCGAAAGCACAACAATTTTGTCTGTTTATTAAGCGGGATTTTAATATGTGTATTATCAAAGAAAACCAACACAAATTTTATAAGAAAATTGTTCAAAAGTCGAGCCCGCCGGACTTCAAACGGCGATAAACCATAATTCAAACCAAATTCGCGTTCCAAAATAACCTGCTGACGTCGGCCAATTTTGTGACGCGAATTTCTTATCAAATTCGCCCTAATATTTTACGGGTCCGGATTTCCACTGCGCGAGCGGCCCAAACAAAGATCCGCTCCAATCAATTTTTGCCACGTGTCCTCAATAAAAACTTGCCCTGCTCCCGGTTGCGGGTGCATTCGATGGCATTTAAGGTGATGGGACATGGATATGGCAATTTCATATCATTCGCATTAACATTTAACGCTGTTCAATTAAGTTTTCACATCAAATCTAGATTAATTAATTTTTAACACTGTTCAAGATCGGACCTCCACTCCTCTGAGCGATTCCGCACGCTCCAATTTGATCTGGCCTTCGGCTATCATTATTAATGATCAGAGATTCATTATGACGGCCGTCCTTTGATTTCATTGCAGACGGGTCGACATAAAAATGGCGTTTAGCCATGGTTTTTCAGACAAGCCGGTTGCTGGATTACACTGTCTGGTAACTGCGATGATAAGGAGAAGTGGCCAGCGGAACTTCTGCCTAGACTTTGCTACATATTTCCATTTCTCTCGGTTGTCTGCACGTCTATCTTAGCGCGGTAGTGGAGTGCAGCCTTCGTCTCTTGGCCTTGCTACTTTGAGGTGCACCCATGCCTCGCGTGCGTCATAGGATGCGTTGCCGCCGAGGAGCACTGAGGCGTCCAATCTGACAGCGCTCCTCCGGCCTCCAGCCGGGAGATGACCTCCGGCCAGTCCAGTGATTATTACTTAGGTAGATATCCAAATACTAGGAGTGGGCGGGGTCGGCTTGTAGCATCTGGCCACCGTATGGATTCCCCTACTCCTGGCTTCCCCACCGCTAGTTCACCTTCTCCCACGACGCGCACTGCGCAATTTTCCTTTGATTGCTCTCTCAACCGCCCGCGAATCACAGCTGTAGTCATTGTGGTCTTCCGCGAGGAGGCCCAAACGGAGGAAGAATGCACCCGTCCGGTGGGTCTGAGCTCGGAAAAAGCCGGCCAGCATTCGGGCCTTCAGGAGGGGAGCCATGGCATGCATGTGGAGGTAGCACCTAGCGATCCTGGACCTTCCGAAGGATGGTGCCGAATCGTGGAGGAACCAGCGGAGGATTAGTTTGGTTAATTTGTTTTTCTTGCTTAGCAGCCCCAGTTAATTGGGCTGCTTTTAGTTTATTTTACTGTGCTGAACCTTTAAGTAATATTTTTGAATTCTGTAAATTAAACGTTCAAGACTGGTTTCCCCGTATGAGGGCAGTCTTCTTAATTTTTTGATTTTTTGATGACAAATTTGCCATGAGTATGGCCAGGCAATGTTTTTGACTTCGGTGTAATTTTATTCATAATGTTAATAGATTAACTTTACTTTGAATTCTCACATGATTAGCATTTTTCTTGATCTTTTCAAGGATTTTGGGTACTTTAATTTGTATTTGGAACAATGGACGTCGGTACTCTATCTGTTGCTTTACTGTTCTACATACTACTATTTCACTTTCTTATAGATGCCTCAGGCATATTTGAATGCTTTCTCAGATTGTCAATAATCTCCATGTGGACCGTTACTGGATTTTATATCATGTCCCTGTATGGGGTATTTTTCTATCATTGTCTGGGGTGGTACTTCCACTTTTCTTGATGGATATTTGGGTTCCAATCTTCAGATGTGAAAATGTAATGACTTCATGGACTGTTTTACTTCATATAATATATTCAAAATAGCATTTTTTCTCTTCTGAAAAAAAAATGATTAATGTTTATCATTATGCCTTCAAAACTAGCGATGCTGGTCTATGTTTCTGGTTTATTGATATGGTCTGATGGTCTTTTTATATTTTGGACATATCACACTCCTCACATGATTAGCGTTTTTCTCTGTTCAAGGATTTTGGGTACTTTAATTTGTATTTGGAACAATGGACGTCGGTACGTACTCTATCTGTTGCTTTACTATTCTACATCTGCTATTTCACTTTCTTATAGATGCCTTGGGCATATTTGGATGCTTTCTCAGATTGTCGATAATCTCCATGTGGACCGTTACTGGGTTTTATATCAAGTCGCTGTATGTGACATGGGGTATTTTTCTATCATTGTCTGGGGTGGATTCTGGATGGATATTTTTTACGGATGGATTATTTGGGTACCAATCTTAGGGTCGTTCTTAAATATAGCAAACTTACTTAATTGTTTTACTTCATACAATATATTGGCTGTGGTTTTTCTCATGAAAAAAAAATGATTAATGTTTATCACTACTTAAAACTAGCGATGGTCTATGTTCTTCAGTTTATTCGTGTAATTACGATGGTCTTTTTATATTTTGGACATACCACACTCCTCACATGATTAGCGTTTTTCTCTGTTCAAGGATTTTGGGTACTTTAATTTGTATTTGGAACAATGGACGTCGGTACGTACTCTATCTGTTGCTTTACTATTCTACATACTGCTATTTCACTTTCTTATAGATGCCTTGGGCATGTTTGGATGCTTTCTCAGATTGTCGATAATCTCCATGTGGACCGTTACTGGGTTTTATATCAAGTCGCTGTATGTGACATGGGGTATTTTTCTATCACTGTCTGGGGTGGGACTTCCCCTTTTCTGGATGGATATTTGGGTTCCAATCTTCAGATGTGAAAATGTAATGACTTCATGGACTGTTTTACTTCATATAATATATTCAAAACAACGTTTTTTCTCTTGTGAAAAAAAAATGATTAATGTTTATCACTCTTCCTTCAAAACTAGCGATGCTGGTCTATGTTGCTGGTTTATTGATATGGTCTCATGGTATTTTTATATTTGGGACATATCACACTCCTCACATGATTAGCGTTTTTCTCTATTCAAGGATTTTGGGTACTTTAATTTGTATTTGGAACAATGGACGTCGGTACTCTATCTGTTGCTTTACTATTCTACATACTGCTATTTCTCTTTCATGGACTGTTTTACTTCATATAATATCTTCACTTTCATGGATTGTTTTACTTCACTGTTGTAGGGTCTTGGGTACTTTAATTTGTATTTGGAACAATGGACGTCGGTACTCTATCTGTTGCTTTACTATTCTACATACTGCTATTTCACTTTCATGGACTGTTTTACTTCATATAATATCTTCACTTTCATGGACTGTTTTACTTCACTATTGTAGGGTTTTGGGTACTTTAATTTGTATTTGGAACAATGGACGTCGGTACTCTATCTGTTGCTTTACTATTCTACATACTGCTATTTCACTTTCATGGACTGTTTTACTTCATATAATATCTTCACTTTCATGGACGGTTTTACTTCATATAATATCTTCACTTTCATGGACTATTTTACTTCATATAATATCTTCACTTTCATGGACTGTTTTACTTCACTGTTGTAGGGTTTTGGGTACTTTAATTTGTATTTGGAACAATGGACGTCGGTACTCTATCTGTTGCTTTACTATTCTACATACTACTATTTCACTTTCATGGACTGTTTTACTTCACTGTTGTAGGGTTTTGGGTACTTTAATTTGCATTTGGAACAATGGACGTCGGTACTCTATCTGTTGCTTTACTATTCTACATACTGCTATTTCACTTTCATGGACTGTTTTACTTCATATAATATGTTCACTTTCATGGACTGTTTTACTTCATATAATATCTTCAATTTCATGGACTGTTTTACTTCATATAATATCTTCACTTTCATGGACTGTTTTACTTCATATAATATCTTCACTTTAATGGACTGTTTTACTTCATATAATATCTTCACTTTCATGGACTGTTTTACTTCATATAATATCTTCACTTTCATGGACTGTTTTACTTCACTGTTGTAGGGTTTTGGGTACTTTAATTTGTATTTGGAACAATGAACGTCGGTACTCTATCTGTTGCATTACTATTCTACATACTGCTATTTCACTTTCATGGACTGTTTTACTTCATATAATATCTTCAAAACAACGTTTCTCGACTTTTAAAATTTTAATTTTTTTTTTTTAAATTGAACCCTCCGTCGGTCTACCGACGCCTTGTAGACGTCGGAACTGCGACAACCCAGAAACGTCGAAGGAGAGACAGCATGAAAACGTCGGAAGAGCGACATTCCAAACGTCGGACCACATATCATCGGAATTATGACATCTTCCAGACGTCGGAAGAGTGACGTCCGAAACGTCGGACCACGTTTAGTCGGAATTGCGACAGTTTACGAGCGTCGGAAGAGCGACACAAAAACGTCGGACCATGTTTAGTCGGAACTGCGACGGTTTATGAGCGTCGGAAGAACGACGTCAAAAACGTCGAACCACATTTCACTGGAAGTGCGACAGTTTTCAAACGTCGGAGGTGCGACGGTTTGTGAGACGTCGGAAGAGTGACGCCGGTTCGTAACGTCGGAAGAAGTGTCGATAGTGCGACAGTTTTTGCTTGCGTCGGAACGGCGACGGCAGGACAAACCACGGTTTTTCCGCCCCCTAACTGTCGCTCTTGCGACGGATATGTGTCGGAATAGCGACGAATTGGCCGTCGGAATTTCCGCCAAATTCTCTAGTGTGTACCCACCAAAGCACTTGACGAGATCACACCACATGAAACATGGGGTGGGTATAATCCTTCTAGTTCATTTCTTGATGTTTTTGGTTGCAAAGCTCATATGCATATTCCAAAAATAAGGTATATAATTAATTCTTTACAATGTACATTTATAGGGTACAATGAAGAGTAAAAAAAAGCCTACCCACACAGAGATCCTAAAATCAGGTAAATATACATAAGCAAAGATGTTGTATTTGATGATAAGGGTGAATCAATCCAACCTTGATCCAGGTGGATATTGGTGGCCACCCGCCTATTCCACTTGAGTCCCCACCATTATCTCATTCAGTTTTTCAGTTTCCTTAATTATAGCACAATTTACTATTTTTAGCAGTGTTTTGGGTCTTGAACTTCCGGAGCCATTTTGAGGCCCTAAATGACAATTTTTTTGGGAAAACCGAGAACAACACAGGTCTTTGACCAATGTTTCTCACTCAAAATTTGTAGTCCTTGGATAGATATTTCTAACGAGGTATTGAGCGCGTCAAACGAAGATCATGCCAAAGTTATGTCCCTGGAAAGTTGATGTACCAATTTACTCAAACAGGGCCCATAGTTTTGGCGCTCCATCTCCTAGGGTTAGGTTTTTGGATGCTTAGGGTTTTCCATTGTTTCTCAATAATAAATAGGCCCTCGAGCCTCATTGTAACACAGTTCAAAGGCTTATAGCCACCACATCTCTTCTCAGATATAAGCTACCAATGCCCTAGCTAGTTTATTTCCATTATGCCTGTAAACAAATTTCAGTTCTTTGATATTATTGAAATGAAGTTTTATTTCCACTACATATTTGTATTTATGGTTATATGTGTATTATGTTGTGTTCCTACATAAATCTGGATCATTGGTATCAGAGAGGTCTGCTCTTTCTCAACCCTTCTTTGCATGGCCCTAACGAGGTCGAGGTATAAGGAGTTAGAGCTCGATCTCGTTGAACCTTTGCAAGATCAGCCTCACAAACCCCAATGACCGCCCATGGGGGATGAAAATAAATATGAGGGATTAGGAGATCCTATTAAAATATTTCTTAAGAAGACCCTCGAAAAACAAAGGAACGCGATGATGGATAAATTTTCCCAGATCCTTCAACGAATGCCCACCAACGACATATCGACATCCAGCAACCACTCTAGAGGCGCAACTTCTTTTAAGGTACAAGTAAACTTTGAAATTCCCATATTTGAGGCCCAAATAGATGTAGACATTGTAGATATATGGTTGAATCTATTATAAGGATATTTCTCGATTCATGACTTTTCTGACCGAGAGAAGATTATTTTTGCATTCCTCAAAGCTACCCACCATGTCAAGGACTGGTGGGAAACCTACTCTGAGAAAAAGGACGAGGGGGAACCCTCTCTATTCTCGGCTGTATCCACTTAGAATTCTTTCCAAGACGCCTTCAAGGAAAATTATTATCCCATGGGGAGCTATGAGGACAAGTACATATAATGGACTACGATGCGGCAGCAAAGGGATCAAGATGTGCATCAACTGATGAATTTTTTCCATACCCTGCGTACAAAGTTGGGTATCAAAGATTCAGAGAAACATTTGGTGTTGAAGTACCGCAATTTTCTACACAAATACACAAATACATTCAGGAGGAAATTTAGTTCCTCGACATCTCCTCGCTTGGTATGACATACTAGTATGCTGCCAATATTGAGCATAAATTCAAACAGAAGAAGAGAGACTTTGGATCTGTGAATCAAAAGCAAGGGAAGGGTGCCCCCAAACTACAGAACAAAGGAAAAATCCAAGGCATGGTGGCCCAAGATAACCTACCAAATACACAACAAAAGAGAAACACCACGAAGCCAAAGAAGAACACGGGAAAGTGGTGTGAGTTCCATAAGAGCTCACCTTACAACACAAGTGAGTGTCGGGCCAAGCAGTCATTAGTGGCTGAGATGAGGGCTTTTGAATCAAATGCATTCTCTGAATCTGAATCGGAACCTGACAAGGGGAATGACAAAGGGAATCATATTATTGATGCATATCCCAACGCCATCGTTGCCACTGCAAAGATCCCACTACTACATTTGGCAGAAATTCCGACACTTGGTTCCGATGCTTTTGACCAAATGTCGGAAATTTCCCCAAATCTTTTCCATCCCACTCTAAACCGTCGCTATACTGACGTTTATAGAAAAGTGTCGCAATACCGACACTTATAAAAGTGTCGCAATTGCGACGTTTGGAGGAAGACGTCGCAATTGCGAGACTATGGCCCAAAGCGTCGCTATTGTGACGAAATCCAAATGTCGCAAGTGCGACATAATGTCTAAGTGTCGCAATTGTGACGTTTGGAGGCACCCGTCGCAATAGCGATGATTTTTCCGCTGTCGGTATAACGACACTTATATGCGCGCTACATAAAAATACGAAACTTATATGCGCGTTACATAAAAATGATTTTATTGTTTCGTATCCGTCGCAATAGCTACATTAACGTCTGATATCACGCGCGCATTTGCCCTCCGCTCTTGCAGAACATCATCTCCGCCCTCGGCTCTGCAAAAGCATTTGCCCTCGGCATTCGCCCTCAGCGTTCGCCCTTAGCTCTTGCAAAATGGTAAGTTCTTACTGCAGGCCCTCCCTCCTATAGTAGGGTTGACTCTATTTGGGTTTTTTTGGTCAATCCCATTGGATTGTGTTAGGCTGTAGGGTTCTCTCTAGATGTTAAGAATCAAGATTCAATAGCCTCTATTATCTTCATCACCCAATACAAGATTTAAATTTTTCCCAAAGAAACGCTTATTAATTTGGCAGCCATTATTTCTCCCTACTTTAAAAACCCTACATTTAAATGAAAACAAGCATTGCATTTCAACTACAAAAATCTATTAGTGTTCAAATCTACATGTGTGCTACATTAATGTCTGATATCACGCGCGCATTCGCCATCCGCTCTTGCAGAACAGCATTCACCCTCATCATTCGCCCTGGGCTCTTGCAGAACAAAATTCGCCCTACATTCGCCCTCAGCTCTTGCAGAATAGCATTCGCCCTGAGCTCTTGCAGAAGAGCATTCGCCCTCAGCTCTTGCAAAATGGTAAGTTCTTACTGCAGGCCCTTCCTCCTATAGTAGGGTTGACTCTATTTGGGTTTTTTTGGTCAATTCCATTGGAATGTGTTAGGCTGTAGGGTTCTCTCTAGATGTCAAGAATCAAGATTCAATACCCTCTATTATCTTCATCACCCAATACAAGATTTAAATTTTTCCCAAAGAAACGCTTATTAATTTGGCAGCCATTATTTCTCCCTGCTTTAAAAAGCCTACATTTAAATGAAAACAAGCATTGCATTTCAACTACAAAAATCTATTAGTGTTCAAATGTACATGTGTGCATCACTTGTGTAGGGTATTCCTTTCCACTTTCACATTATCCAAGAATGTGTGCAGTATAGTTCATATTTTTTGTGATTTAGATTATCTTGAAAAAGGAAAGGTAAATTATTTCCCATGGAAAAAGAAGGTTTTCCATTTTTACTACTGGAAATGGTACAAAAAAGTTCCATTTCTACCCGAAACTCCTATGAAACAGGAACCAAATAAAGGCCATGTCCTCAGTGGACATCATTTGGCTTTGAAAATGGCCATTGCACCGTGTTGTTTCTTATATTACATCACGATAGTTTCTTAGGTCATTTCTTGTTTCTTGAGATGAAAAACAACCAAAGAAATTGTGAAGATCATTTCAAGAAATAAATGACCATTTCTCAATCATATCTCAACTATTTTTTATTTTATTCAGTGGTTGCTTATTTTGAGAGAAATTTGACACTTTTATAAGGAATATAACATTAAAACACAAAATGGGAAGGAATTGATGAGGTAGATGACCATTAGTTGTTGTCAATTAAGAATTGATAATACACGATGCATGTTCTGTACTACAAACTAGATTCCTTCCTGGAGTTAGGACACAGAGTATTGAATCAAAGTTGTAGTTTCTAACTTCTTGTATTGGTTCATCAATCTTGAAATTCAGAGATTGCATGTCTTCATTGCTTCATGTTTGAATAATTTGCATCATATCGTACAATAGGAAATTAGGAATTATGATTATTATTACTTTATGGATCCGTTAAGTTACTTTTAAGTTTGCATGGTTTAGTGTGAAATTATTCTAGTGTGCCCCTAGGCCCAGGTGAAGGAATGCCAAGGACTGAGAACCCTAGTTTTTAAATGGTATTGTTTCTTATACCCAAAAACATCTCAACATCACTTCTTATTAGTTCTTAACAATAGTGTTGTAAACAATTTGAGAATTGATATAGCAAAATCTCGCACTTCTCAAGATAAAGTCCTAAAGCTAAAGTGTGATACCATGTGTAATTCAATAGCCCCATTTTCACCTCACCAACCTCTTTTCACTTCGAGCTAGCTCTCCTCCAACTCAAGGGGGGTTCTCCCTAGTAGATTTTAGGGATCTAATGGCCCAACCAAACCAAGTCAAGAGCCCCCTAACTCTCTATGTTTACTACTATCAATCAAAATATTGAACAATAGGGTCAGACATGCATCCTGAAGATAAAATTGCCGGGGTATTTTTGGGTAATTTCAAAGGGAAAGTCCCCAAACACATATAATCAAGGAATTATAACGTGATTTCAAACATTAAATATCAACAAAATAGTTTAAAGGATATTGAAAGGAAAAAGGTGATGGAAGATAGAAAGTGCCTTACTTAAATGCTCTAAGGATTTTTCAATAGTTCCTCCAAAAGCTTCACTTCAAGGCCCTTCAAGATCGTCTCCAACAATGCTATACCATCAGCTTCAACAATGTTGCTCCAAAAATTTCCTCAAGGTCTTCACAACAAGTTTACTAGAAGTTGCTCCAAAAATGTATTCAATAAGGTCTTCATTGTCAACTCGTCTCTTGTTTGGGTGCCTTAATGTGCAATGACATGTTTCCAGGACTGAATTCAATGCAAGGCATATTTGAAACTCTAACTCTGTCTTCCGGTGTCTTATTAGAAATTATTTCAGTTTTTATTTTGTGTTTTCAAGTTAGATATTGTTTTCAAGTTTTTACATTTATAATTTTATTGCAATGTGGCAGACTGATCAGAGCAGTGCAGGAACAACCCCGAGACGGGATGATTGCGGAAAGAGGCCAGCGGAAGAACATGTAAAGTGCCAGCATTGCTCTATCTTCAAGTATTTTAGTTATTTACATAATTGAAATAATATTAATTTTGTTCAAATATGCAGACACCTAGCCATGGTACGCCTGATGATTCCCTCTTTGAGGAAGATCTTTCTTCATCCCTATCTCCAGTGTTCTTGTTGCGAAAAAAGGCACGAGATGCAAGGTCGGAATTTAATACTTTGATAGATGCGCCTCAAACACCTAAAATAGAAGAGAGGATAAAACAACTTATGAGCCAGCTAGAAACATATCAAGTAATAATAAAAAGTCAAAAGGATATTTTTTTGTTCTGCATGAGATGAATTGTGATAGTTTGATTTTTAATTTTTACATTGACTAAACTAACAAAAAGTTCTTTTGTATGTAGCATTTTCTGGCACTTGCTAAACCCGGTGTTGGTGGTAGTGGGACACAAGGGCAAGAGATTGCCCAACAACCCTCTCGTACACCTTCTACTCCTTTAGGTGCCTGCCAAGAAACACACCCTGCCCAAGCAGACACCCAGCCAACCGCTAAACGTGTTGGCAATGATGAGGCTGATATGGCCAACTACATTATTGCGTTTCTTGGAGCTACACGTGTCAGCTCCACAGGGACCATTAATGGCACGTTGTTGGTGAATGATGAAGGTGTCCCTATAAAGCATGTACAACTCCCAAGTAAATTTTAATATTTTAACTATTTCATGTACTCTATCTAAAACATATTTATCATGATTTTTATTTTTAAATTAATGATAATATCTTTTTTTTTCTGTGTAGGAAACAATGAGTTCTACAGGTTTCTGGAGAGCCATGCGTTGGTAATTTTTGGCCCAATAATACGCACAGGGTGGAATTCCCAGAATTCCAACCTGAAAAAAGAACTTCTAGATTATCTAGAAGCCCTTTTTGGGGTCGGCACATTTGACAGAACAGTGGTGGCTTGGGTAGCCGGCAAATATTTGAAATAAACCAGGGAAACCTATAGGACGCAATTGCAATTTAACCCTAGATATGAGCATCCTCTCATAGTTCCAGAGAGTGAGTGGAGAGCACTCATCCATGACGGAAAAGAGAAAAGGGCAAAGAAAGAAGGAAAAATGCCAACTGGACCCGCAAGGTAAATTACAACTTTAATTCAATAGCTTTAATTTTCTCTATGTCTAAAATAAAAGTGTGCTACGTCATATCTGACTTCAATCTTTTGATTCTAGGTTGCCTGACACCTCAAAGGCAACCAAAGCTAGGATTGAAAAAAAGGGCCCATCACAAGCTAGGCCAAGGCGGCTACTTGAAATTAGCCGCAAGAATTGTAATTAAGTAGCTAAACATCTTATAATTAATTGTATCTCCTTCCAGCGTTTTTGTAATCCTATCAAATATGATTAAAAATACACAATCATATGTAATGTAGGGTGATGAATTCAGAACAGAAACTATGGAGGAAGATAAAAATATCGCTTTCCATTTCGGCTATCAAGTCGTAGTTGAACGTCGCAGAAGCTTGGGGCAGTTCCCAAGATCTAGAATGCCTGATAAGGTAAAACATTAACCTTTCAATATGTTTGTTTTCATCCATAAATTTAATGTCTAACAAATTTGTTTAAATCAGGGGAGCAGCACTACCAACAAGGAAAATAACCCAGTTTTAGAGCCAGATGTAGAGGATCCTCACGTGCAACCTGATCATTGTAGTGGGGACCAGGGCGACAATGCTACTATCAGTGAAGGCTGTGACGGTAATTAATTTCCACTTATAATTTTTTCTAATTATACCTTGATGGTTGTCCTTATAATGTTTTTTGTTTAAATGACAGAGAATGTTTCCCTTGAGGATCTTACCACCAAAGAGGAAGACAGGGCAACAGTCCCAACAGCGACAACTGGTGCACCAGGTAAATAATCTCATTGCAATTTTTTTTATTAATATTACCGAACTAGTTCAATGATATTTAAAAACTGACAATTAAAATTTAATATTATCTGTTTTTGTAGGCGATGCCCCGTCACTGGATGAGACCAGACATCGTGACTACGCAACTAGGTCAGCGGCGACAACTGGTGCACCAGGTAAATAATCTCATTGCAATTTTTTTTATTAATATTACCAAACTAGTTCAATTATATTTAAAAACTGACAATTAAAATTTAATATTATCTGTTTTTGTAGGCGATGCCCCGTCACTGGATGAGACCAGACATCGTGACTACGCAACTAGGTCAGCGGCGACAACTGGTGCACCAGGTAAATAATCTCATTTCAATTTTTTTTATTAATATTACTGAACTAGTTCAATGATATATAAAAACTGACAATTAAAATTTAATATTATCTGTTTTTGTAGGCGATGCCCCGTCACTGGATGAGACCAGACATCATGACTACGCAACTAGGTCAGCAGTGCGGGTCGAAAGGCACAAAACAGGAGCAAAGCATGATGATATTGATGATGTAATTAGGAGCTTTAGAAATAGGAAGAAGAAAAAGAAAATTTGATAATGTAAAATGTTGTATTATTATAAGACAAACGTTACCATACTTGGAACGTTTTTTGCGTTATATAAAAAACTCATTTATCATACTATTTTTATGTCAAGCATTAATTGCAATGTTTCCTTGCGTACTTTTTGTTGAATTGTTTTTTTATTAGTTATTGAATATTTTTTTTTATGCTCATGAAAGTAAAAAATGAAATATAGATTGGGTATTTGGGAATTGAGAGTGATGTGAGGGGGGGGAGGGGCCATAAGAGCTTCCACCTTCACGTGGTTGGCCCTGTTTAGTAGAGAATAATTTATTGGAGCGATTTAATCTTGGAGCAAACCTCCCTCGATCCAGCGTAGCAACAAAAAATTCATTGTTGACTTAGTTGCTACTCTTTCAGATCGTGGGAGGCTTGTTCCAAGTTCATGTGACTCCAATAAATTGTTCTTGAAATGAAGAGGAGCTTATTCAAGTATGTTTTGACATTTTCAACATATGTTCTAACATTATCATAAGAATGCATCTTAGAGTAAAAAATACTACATCAATTACTTGTATTTATTGTATAGATAATGATGGATTTTGATTGACTTGGCAGTGCAGGTACAAATCCTCTTGCATCATGAGAAATACAACTTGTCAACCAGGGTCATGTCCAGGATATTTTTGCTTGTGCGTTTGACCAGGTTCGTAATGTCACATTTTGTAAGTTCCTTTACAGTTCATAATTCAATATTAAGCTTGTTCATGATTATTATCTAGGTTTTTTGTATGTGTTTTTTCATCTATTTGATTGTAAGCAACTCTGCATGTTTCCTATTGTTCACTATGATTTCTCCCATTACCACTCCCAGGATGAATCCGACTTTATTATTACATAGGTTACTTTATTGTTACTATGATTTCTCCATTTAGGATTTCATAGGTTACATCATGTAAAGTTGTCAATCTCAGGTTGGTGATGAGCTTTAGTTCTCCAGATTTGGGGCTTTTCTGATATTTTCTCCCTCATGTCATTCCTGCATCACCTCGTTGTTTGAGCATGCCAATTGTCTACCACTTGTACCAATTGGCACATGTCAATCTCCGAGTGGTGCCACATTTCACCTATTTTCAGTGAGAGTTTAGGGTTTCTCTAACATAGCTTCAGAAATCCGATTCAGTGCCTGCTTGAATATTGTCACATAATACTCATGGTTTGGATTGATGAGCATGTTCGGAATGGTTGGTTGATTCATAAGAACCACCCATATAGTCATCTTGAGATATTTCAGAAGTTTTCTCGGGTTTCCTTTTTCACCGTTTCTAGTGGGTGGGATGGTGTGGGTGATCCATCAATACTGGTGCTCTTGTAGTAGGGAATTTGTTTTTGGGGATATAAAGGAGCATTTGATGTAGATATCCCATTGGATGCATTCATAGATGGGCACGAGAGGTCAAGAATTTAAATTAAAAATATGCAACCTCTAGCATGGAAACCTAAAGGCTGCGAGAGACACTGGTTAAAGATTGTTTTGTGCTGGCCTTAATATAGTCGTGATTTCTTTCTATTATCTTAATGCAAATATATAGTCCGGTCTCATTAAAATGAGGATTGTGGTTGTATTTCTCTTTGTTTGTTTCTCTCTTAATGCTCCAGAAGTTGCCAAAAGTTGCGATAGTTGTTTAGTTTGCCTATTATAACTTAAATGTGGTTTTTAGCAATGGGAGTCATGTTTTTTAAGGTTCATACTAATACGAAGATCTTGTAATTCTATATTTAGGATAAGAGAAGATGGCCTCTGCTTTGGGCAGTATGAAAACAATTGCCACATCTACCTCATTGGGTAACAATGGAAAGGGGAAGAAGTTGGGTGCAATGTTTGATAATTATGGTAGACAATTGTCTTCTCTTTCAGTTTTTTCACCCATTTCCTTTAATCGCTCAAGCAGAAGAGGGACTCTGAGATTACGCAACAGAGAGAAGGTAGTTAATACAAGAGCTATGGAAAAGGAGTTGTACTTCAACAAGGATGGCTCAGTGACAAAAAAATTACAGGTCATAGAAAAAATTATGTTTAAAGGAAGGTCACTTGCACATGAAACTTCACTGCGGTGGACCTTTCCTTGTCCACTTATATTCGATTTTAATGTGTTATTTTAATTTTTCATGGAGGGTTGTTTTTGCATATGGTCTGGCATTCAATTGCACACTTACTGAAAGCATTGTCAATTTGTCTTGCAGGCGGTGTGAACAAACTTGTTGATCTTGTTGGAGTCACCCTTGGGGCGAGGAGCAAAATGTTGTCTTGGAGAGCAAGCATGGTTCTCCGAAAATAGTTAATGATAGTGTGACAGTAGCTAAGGAGGTAATTTGTAGATGTGTGCTCTGGTTTTCTTTTTAACGTTGTATTAGTTCCCCCTCTTAAATGTCTTAGATTTGGTAGGCATAATTTGAAAACTCAAAGGTGAAAGGAAACATATTTGTTACCCAGTGGTCTACTTGGCCTATGGAATAGCCACATTAGAGTAATGCATAAATCTTTTCACAACAATAAAAGGAAAGGCTTATGGTTGAGTCAAATTTTATTGTTATTGACAGTGTAATGAAATGTATCTCAATGCTATGGTTTTGGCCTTTTTATTGGTTGAATTAGAGGACCCAGTTGAAAATATTGGGGCCAAGTTGGTAAGGCAAGCTGCGGCAAAGACAAATGATTTAGCTGGGGATGGAACCACAACATCTGTTGTTCTTAGACATGTTGGAATATTGAAAAATTCCAGAACAATGAATGGAGAATAAATCTCCCTTCTTTTAACACAAAGAAAATAAAAATTTCTTTGACAGGAGACAGAGTTTCAATACTTTGAAAACAAACTTCTATTCCCTTCAATAACTCAAAAAAAAACTATTACACTTCTTCCTCACTGAGAGGGGTTACAAAATTATGACTGCTACAAAACACAGTGCATAAAACCAACTCACTGTCTGTTCAAAACAAACATACTCTATCTCTAAAACACTCTGCTGTGTTTTTCACTTTCACACTGTTGTGCATACACACTTAAAAAGTTACACTCGGTCTTTCACTTTTTACACACTACTGTGTAATAAAAAATTTACGTACTGTCTATAAAAAAAACTACCAAGCTTTTTTGTCTTTTTTATTTTATATGCCGTAACATATAAAACATATTATAATAAACCCTCTTTTTAAAAAAGTAAAATTAAAACTAAATTCTATGGCCCACCTTTCATTTCGCATATGATATATATATAACATATGTTTAAAACATATGTATATATTAAAGCATACATAAAATTAAATTATAAAAACATTAAAGAACCCTTTCCGTCGGACTTCAAAAGTCTGAATAGATTGAATTTCAAACCAAATTCGCGTTCCAAAATGGGATGTTGACGTCTGCCTAATTTGTAATGTGAATTCTCAATCCAATGTGCCTTATAAAAAATTCGGGTCCGGTTTTCAGGTTTTTAGATTCCCTTCAATTTCATGCGATCCAATATTAATGCTCAACGTGTCCTCTTTTTGAATTTACAAAACTGGGGAGTAAATTTCTGTTTGTTTAATTTCTGGTTGGTGAATTGCGTTAATGTTGGTTGTTGTGTTTAAATACAATCCTTTACAGAAAAATGGCTGCAGCCATCTACAAAAAAAACTTGCAGGAATTTTAAATGCTGAATTAAATTTCTGGATGACGTGCAAGCAACCTCCAAAAAAAAATGTTGCTGCTGCATCCGTCCTTCTGCTGCAGTAGTTGAAGTTAAAATTCAACAGCACAGGGTTTAATAAGTGAGGGTGTAAAGGTAACTTTTTGTCGATAGTATTGGATTAAGATCAACTATTAATTTTTGTAGGGTCTTCTGGTGTTTCGTTTTTTAGTTTTGGGTTGGGCTTATTGAGTCTAAGATAGTTTTTGAGTGAAAAAATTGCTATCAGGTATTAAAAAAATTTGGTTCTTTTGTCAAAATTTATGAGCTTGTTAGGAAATACAAAACTAACAATGGTTGTATCTTAAATTTGTGGAAAATAATTTGAAATGAAACCTTTTTGTTTAGGTTGTTGCAACAGGTGCAAACCCCATTCAAATTACTAGGGGCATTGACAAGACAATAAAGGCCCTTGTTTCGGAACTCAAAATTTTGTCAAAGGAGGTAAACGCTTGCCTTTTGAGTAGGCTGGTTTTCCTTTTTGCCGATGGTTTGGTGTATCTAATTGAATTAGTTGCCTAAGGTATTTTTGGTTGCAAACTCCTTTTCATTTTTCATACAGTATTGGCCTTGTGGAATACATTTGATTGTGTGGTCTTGTTAGATCTACAACATTTATAATTGTTTAGTCTTATGGCCGAGGTGCACTTTTATTATGGAAATAGTTGATGCAATATTGTCATTTAATCCTTACTGCAGGGTAGCATGTTGAGAAGTTTCTTGTGAAACATTTGGTATTTAAAATGACACTTGATCCTATACAGCATCATGCAATTGACTTCAAAATTCATATTCAAAGTGTGCCAGACAATTCTTGCAAAATTTCAAATATTTATGTTGTTTTAAACCATTATCTTTTTCATGTATTGGATGCTGAAAATGTGAAAAATACTTTGGTATGAAACCAACTGGTGAATAATTTCCAGCAAAACAACCACTTCCAAGACATGATTTAGAATTAGAACATATGTACTTATGAAGCATAGAAATATATCCTTGATGCATTGTCAATGTTTGGCTAGGGTTATTTTTGGAGAAAATAACTCCTTATTCCTAGAATAATGATCTTCAATACAAGTAAATGCCAGAGAAGAGAGATCATCGTGTGACATAAACCTATTAACAAAAGTGAACAGGGAATGATTATTAATTATGGCATACTAAGTTGTCAGTGATTTGACTATTTGTCTTTAACATGTAAAAATGTTAAATTCCAAACTTACATCATCATGGTTTGGCATCATGAGCTTGACTAATTGTCCACCATGCTCATAATTTCATTGTTGTCTTCATATCTATAAACAACGTTTCAAATAATAATAATAAAGTTCTATAAGAAAAATCCAAACCTCCATGCTGCTGCTCCTTGTGAGACAAAGTCAAAATTGCATTACACAATTTGACACATAAGAATCTCCTATATCCCGATGGTATGTATCCAAATTCTTATAATAGTGTCTTCAAGACTTATGTTGACATTGCCAATGAGATATTTAAGCAATGAAATATGGAGCCTTCTTCATTGTTGTATATGTAACAGTCTTTTATTAATATAAAGATTGATGGTTTTGTCTTTCTGAAAATGAAATGTAAAAATAATTTATTGTGGTCAATTGAAAAGTTTGTTTTTTAAAGCTTTTCATTATGGAAGGGCGACATAGATATATGCCCTTCTAATTGAAATTCGGACATGCCCTTCAAATTTGATCACTGTGTGGGACCTTAACAAACAATAAAACTATTCCGCCGCGCGTTATATAAAACATATAACAAAACCTTTGTCAAAACTTCAAACGAACCCTTTAACCGTGGGTATTTCATCACGAATTGATCATTTTACCATGTACCTTCTTCTAGAGGAATATTCTTCCACTTGATTAGGTACTTCATAATGGTTATATGTCAAAGAGATACAGAATGTTTATCTATAACTTTTTGTGGTTCAAGAATCAACTTTCATTCTTCATCTAATTTTGGAAGTTCTATTTACATTGGCATATTTTTTCCGAAAACCTTTTTTAGGCAAGATAGATGAAAAACCTTATGAATGCAAGAATAAGGAAAATATAACTTCTATACCACTTGTGAAATCCTATGAATAATTATTTAGGGCCATAACATTTATTAGCTAATTCTTTATTCTTCTTTTTCTTGAATGAAGATTGCTTATAATGCTATAATCTAAAAAATACCCAATTACCCTCCTCAAATTATCTTTCACTTCAATGTTGTTCCCCTTGTTTTTTTATCATGTTTTATGTCATTTGAGGGTTTTCCATAATAATTTTCAAAGTTTCTTTAGTATTTTCCATATGTGACTCTGTTTCCTATACTTTGGACTTACCTTGCAAAAAGTATGAGATACTAGGAGTTGGATATCCATAAAGGGCCTTAAATGGGGAAATTTTAGTAGATGTGTGATAGGTAGTATCATATTACCATTCTTCCTTGACGAACCCACTTCATCCCTTAAGATTGCTTTTCTAAAGAGTAACATTGTAGATAACCTTAAAAACAATTGTTAACTATTTTTGTTTGACCATTTGATTGTGTTTGATATGTAGAACTCATGGTAGCTAGTGTTTCTCCACTCATATTAAATAATTATTTCCAAAAGTTTCTTGTTACTATTACTTTAGGAAAACCATGAAGACTATGAATTTCTTTCACGGACACTTCTGCCACTTGGCTTGTTGTTTATGTTCTTTGAACTCTACAAAAAAAATCTACAAAATTTGTCTATATAAATGACCACAAAAATGTAATACTTACCTTTATATTTCAGTAACCCTATAATAAAGTCTATTGATATATCTTATAGTCTTTGAATATGTATGTGGAATGGTTAAGTAACCCTAGAGATTTTACTATCTCTCTTTTATTTATTATGCAAACGTGACCTTCTCTTAAAAATTTTTGAATATCTTTCTTCATTCCTTCCAAAAATATATTTTTTGATCCTTTGAGATGTTTTAAGGAACCCTGCGTCCTACCATCAGAGAGACATGGGACTCCCTTAATATTTGTTTATTCAAATATGCTTGTGTGCATAAAAATATTCTACATTTGCAGCAAAGTATATCTCTCTTTCACTCCCAATGCTCCATAGAGTTCATCCCATCCTTTATAAATTTTAGTTTTTGTTTAGTACTATTGTCATTTTTCCATTATAGCAAGCTTCTTCTAGCCACCTAGGAATAGAAAATTTAATTGGATATAAATTTGAGGCCTCTTCTAATTTATAAAGAGCATCATGTACTAAATTTTCCTTACCCATTTTGTAGATTATCTCAAAATTAAAACTTTACATTTTTTCTCCTCATTTTTGTTAATCTTCCAATGAAATCCATAGCTTCAAAAAATACTTTATGCTATCATGGTATATCTTGACTTTAAAGTACCTCCCAATGATATACTATCTCCATTTTTTATTGCATGTAATATTGCTTCCATTTATTTTTCATACGTAGATTTCACCAAATATTTTCTTTGAATTCCTTCCTTTTAAAAGCCAATGATATCCCTTATTGTGTTAATGTTACGTAAATTCCTTGTCCTAGTGCCTCACACTCAACTATGAATGATTTACCAAAATTAGGTGCAACCGATGTTGGTGTAGAAGACATGGCATCCATTAAAAGAGAGAATGCCAAAGTAGCCTCATCATTCCATATAAATGATATTTTCTTCAATAGATATGTGAGTGGACTTGAAATGCATGCATAATTCTTAAAAAATGATCAATAATATCATGTAAGTCTAAAAAATCTTCTAAGAACCTTGATTTTCTTAGGAATAGGTCATTTTGTAATAGCTTGCATCTTTTGAGGCTCCAAATTCACTCCTTCCTTTAAAACAATATGAACCAAATACTCGAATTCTTATTTCCCAAAAGCACATTTGGATATTTTTACATAAAAATGATTGTTCTCAATAATTTATATAACTTTTCCACATGTTTAGTGTGGTATTCCCATGATTTATTATAAATATGTGTATTATCATAGAAAACCAACACAAATTTTATAAGATGGGATCAAACAAAATTGTTCTTAAGTCAAGCCCGCCGGACTTCAAACGGCGATAAACCATAATTCAAACCAAATTCACGTTCCAAAATAGCCTGCTGACATCGGCCAATTTTGTGACACGAAAACCAAATGAATTTCGCCCTAATCTTTTTCGGGTCCAAAGTTGGGCTGGTGTACAGAGGGAGAGTTCTGACGCGAATTTCTTATCAAATTCGCCCTAATCTTTTTCAGGTCCAGATTTCCACTGCGCGAGCGGCCCAAACAAAGATCCGCTCCAATCAATTTCTGCCACGTGTCCTCAATCAAAACTTGCCCTGCTCCCGGTTGCGGGTGAATTCAATGGCATTTAAGGCGATGGGACATGGATGTGGCGATTTCATATCAATCGTATTAAGTTTTAACGTTGTTCAATTAAGTTCCAAGGTTTTCACATCAAATCTACATTAATTAAGTTTTAACACTGTTCAAGATCGGACCTCCACTCCTGTTAGCGATTCCACATGCTCCAATCTAATCCGGCCTTCGGCTCTCATTAATGATCAGAGATTAATTATGACGGGCGTCCTTCGATTGCATTGCAGTCGGGTCGATAAAATGGCATTTCGCTATGGTTTTTCAAACGAGCCGGTTGCTGGGTTACACTACCTGCTCACTGTGACGAGAAGGAGAAGTGGCCAGCTGAACTACTGCTTAGACCTTGCTGCATATCTGCATTTCTCTCGGTCTCGTCTGTGTCTGTCTTCCTCTATTTCTTGGAATTCTTCTTCTCTGTCTCCTCTTGTGCCCACTGCTAGTGAGACTACACCCATGCCTCACCAGCTTCAAAGGATGCGTTGCCACAGGGGGAGCACTAGAGGTCAACCCCTGCGCGCACCCTCCAACCCCTCAATTGAGTCATCTTCCGGCCAGTCCAGTGATTATTACGCAGGTCGCTATCCAAATACTAGGATTGGGCAGGGTCAGGTTGTAGGATCTGGCCACCGTATGGATTCCCCTGCTCCTCGTTTCCCCACCGCTAGTTCACCTTCTCCCATGACGCGCACTGTGCAATTTTCCTTTAATTTCTCTCTCAACCGCCCATGAATCACAGCTTCAGTCACTATGGTTTTCTACAAGGAGGCCCAAACGGAGGAAGAATGCACCCGTCTGGCGGGTCTGAGCTCGGAAAAAGTCAGCCAGCATTCGGGCCTTCAAGAGGGGAGCTGTGGCATGAATGTGGAGGTAGCACCTAGCGATCCTGGACCTTCCAAAAGATGGTGCCGAATCGTCGAGGAGCCGGAGGAGTAGTTTGGTTAAAAAAAAATTCTTGCTTCGTGGCTCACTTAATTGGGCTGCTTTTAGATTATTTTATTGTGTTGGACCTTTGTAATATTTTTGAATTCTGTAAATTAAACGTTCAAGACTGGTTTCCCCATAAGAGGGAAGTCTTCTTAATTTTTTGATTTTTTGATGACAAATTTGCCATGAGTCTAGGCAATGATTTTGACTTCGGTGTAATTTTATTCCCACTATTAATAGATTAACTTTACTTAGAAAAAAAAATGTTGCCCTATTTCTATTTTAAACCTGTTTTTTGAAATACAGAGCCATGTTTATATGGTCTACGTATTATACTCTTTCTCTGTATATATACAGGAACTTTTTTGCTATGAACAGGGTGGATGCTGTAGCGGGCTACTAATGGAAACAAGCGAGCCTGAACCTTACACCTCGGATGCAACATATGGTTACCAATTTTGGAATCAAGCGAGCCTGATCTTACAAGCGAGCTTGGGTTTCTGCAGATGGTTTTTATTTCCGGGAACAAGCGAGCCAGAACATACAATCGACCTTGGGTTTATACATATTTTTGCTCTATAATGGATGCTTTTTGTGTGAGGTGTATATCAACAGTACATGTCTCTGCACATTTCCTGTATCCGCTTTATGATACTATTTTATGTAATGACAGGTTATCACTCTTGTAGGTTTTAACCCTGAACAGAAATTATCTACACACGAATCTTATAACATAAAATAAACCATAGCGAGAGCATAAAACATAAAACAGATAAACATAGAGATTTTCCCCTGGATCCCAAATTGGGAGGACCAGCTTGATTTTTCATTATAATCCTTTTAGTGTTACAACACATATATATACATGCCGAAGCATACATAAACCCCAATCCATTAACCCTGGATTAGAACATAACCGTAGTTCCCTTGACCGAATCTACAAAATACCAGGGGTCGAAAACCATCGTACCCCAAAACCATGTGCAAACTCATGCACAAAACATGGGTGGGTCTGCATATGAGTGGGACCGCATACCAAAAAAAAATTCGCCGGGGAGTTGCCGCCCCCCCTGCTGCGCCCGGCGCAACGTACAGTGTGTGGGGCTAGTCGTGGAAAGAATATAACACATACCCAACATTCTCCCACTTGTTGTTTTCTTTCCACGGGGGGCCACAGGAGAGCTTAGTCATTTGGCCAATTCTTCAACACCCATTGTTTCTCTAAACCAAGAGAACTTCTGAGTGCTCACAGACTTCGTCAATGCATCTGCAACATTCTTCAAAGTGTCCACCTTTACCAGTAACAGCCTTTTAGCCTCAACCATATCTCAAACAAAGTGATATTGAACATCAATTTACTTTGTCTTTGAATGATAAGCAGGGTTCTTAGCCAAGAAAATTGCACTTTGGCTATCACAGTCTATCCTTATAGCTTGCTGTACCAACCCCATACTTGAACACAATCTCTGCAACCAAACTGCTTCCTTGCTTGCATGAGTGGCTGCTATGTATTTTGCCTCTATAGTTGAAAGTGCCACTACAGACTGTCTTTTACTCATCCAACTGACTGCACCTCCAAACAGGCTAAACACATACCCACTTGTAGATCTTCTTTGGTCCAGATCTCCAGCCCAGTCTGCATCAACAAAACCATGAATGTCCAACATTCTTTCTAATCCTGGTCTTCCTTGGTAGCACAAACCATAATCACTAGTGCCACGTAAATATCTGAAAACCCACTTCACTGTTGTCCAATGCTCCTTCCCTGGGTTTGACATAAACCTGCTCAATACTCCCACTGCATGTGCAATTTCTGGTCTAGTACAGACCATTGCATACATCAGGCTACCCATTGCACTTGCATAAGGAACACAGGACATATCCTCCTCTTCTTCTTGTGTCTTGGGACACCGTTCAGCAGACAGCTTTGCACCTACGGGAATAGGAACACTCACCGGTTTACTATCCTGCATATTGAACCTCTGCAATATAGTCTCGACATACTTCCTCTGGTTTAACCAGAGCTTCCTCTTTGCCCGATCTCTCTTAATTTCCATGCCCAAAATATAGTTTGCGGCACCAAGATCCTTCATGTCGAATTTGGAGAACAGTTGGGTCTTCAAATCTTGGATAATTTCTTTGTCATTTCCAATCAACAACATATCATCCACATACAAGACCAAATAAATAACACGGTCACCAATTAATTTAAAATAAACACAGTGATCCTCCTTGCTTCTAGTGAAGCCAAGTCCTCGTATATAGGTATCATATTTCTGATACCACATCCTTGGTGACTTTTTTAACCCATACAGCGACTTCTTCAACCTGCATACCAAGTCTTTCTTACCCTTCACCATAAAGCCTTCAGGTTGCTTCATGTATATCTCCTCTTCTAGATCCCTGTGAAGAAATGTTGTCTTCACATCCATCTGTTCTATCTCAAAATCAAATGCAGCAGCAACAGATAAAATTAATCTAATAGAAGTAACTTTGGCAACAGGAGAGAAAATATCACCAAAATCAATTCCTAGCACTTGGGAATAACCTTTTGCTACCAACCGAGCTTTGTATTTCTCCACCTTGCCTTCTACATTCATCTTCTTTTTAAACACCCATTTGTTCCCTATGGGCTTCCTTCCAGCCGGCAACTCCACCAGATCCCATGACTCATTTTTGTGCAAGGATGCCATTTCATCAACCATGGCCTCCTTCCAGATTTTTCCATCCTCTAAGTCTACTGCCTCCCTGACAGTTTTGGGATCGTCATTAGTTATAGTTAAGGCAAAAACTGAACAGAAAGTAGATGGACTATACCTTTCTGGTTGCCTTCTTTCCCGAACTGATCTTCTCAAAGCTGGGGTTTGTGGCTCTTCCTCTTCTGAATCTTCTTCTATTGTAGAGTCTGATTCATCCTCCTTTAGCTCAAACTCTATCTTCTCAGGTTCCTTTGGTAGGACTTCATGTTTAACAACATCTTTCACTTCTCTAAACACCACATCTCGGCTGTACACAACCTTCCTTGTTTCTGGGTTCCAAAGCTTGTAGCCCTTTAAACCATCCTTATACCCAATAAAGATGCACCTTTCAGATTTATTATCCAACTTGGTCCTTTTCTCCTTTGGAACATGTACATATGCATCACATCCAAATACCATTAGATGTGAAATAGAGGGTCTCTTACCATTCCATACCTCATGTGGGGTCTTATCCTCCAACGCTGATGAAGGTGATCTGTTAACTAAGTAACATGCAGTCTCCACTGCCTCTGCCCAGAATTCTTGTCTTAACCCGGTACCACTGAGCATGCTTCTTGCCTTTTCCATCAGTGTTCTTTTCATTCTTTCTGCAACTCCATTTTGCTAAGGTGTGTATGGAGTAGTCTTCTGCCGTGCTATACCACACTTCTTACAGAACTCTTCAAATTCCTTCTTGCAGAACTCCCCACCATTATCTGTCCTCAACGCCTTTATCTTCTTCTCTGTCTGGTTTTCCACCAGAGCCTTAAATTCTTTAAATTTGTCAAAGACTTCGGATTTCTTCCTCAAGAAATATATCCATGTATTCCTTGAGAAGTCATCTATGAATGAAACATAGTACACAGACTTTCCCAGTGATGGAACTGACACAGGTCCAAACACATCACTGTGCACAAGTTCTAATATCTTGTTCGCCCTCTTAGCACCAGAAGGAAAACTCACCCGATTTTGCTTCCCATATACACAATGTTCACAGAAATCGAAATCCAGAGAGCAATTAGACATACCTTCTACCATACTATTTCTATGCAGTATCCGAAGGCATTTCTCTCCAATATGTCCAAGCCTTTGATGCCATAATATGGTCTTTTCTCCAGAGACAGCTAAGCTTTCTGCTCCATTTTCAGGAACCACATAACTGTTACAGCCATCAATAACATTGCTACCTTGTAGCTTGTACAGAGTTCCAGTCCGAACTCCTCGCATTAATACCAGTGCTCCCCGAACCATCTTGCAGGCATCTTTCTCGAACACTGTTTTTACACCTGCATCATCCATCTTGCTTACAGAAATCAGATTTCTAGCCAATGTAGGAATATGCAGAACACCAGGAAGTGTTCTAATCCTTCCACCTTGCGGCTTCAGCTTGACCTTTCCACGTCCGACGATTCTGGCCTTCCTATCATCCCCTAGGAAGACATCACCACCATCATATTTCTCATACTCGCAGAACCACTCCCTATGGGGAGTGAAGTGAAAGGATGCACCTGAGTCAATCAACCATGACTCATGATCTACATGTGTATTTGAAGAAGAAGCCAAATACACATCTCCACCTTCATCAAGGTGGTTTTTTCCTCTGCAGAGGGAGCTTCATCAGATCCCTTTCCTTTCTCAGGAGCTTTAGATCTGCATTCCTTTTTGTAGTGTCCTTCCTTTCCGCATTTCCAGCACACCTTTACAAACTTTCCAAGAGATTTAGATCTCCCACTCGAAACCTTATTCTTGTTTCTGTTCTGGGACCTTCCTCGTACAGATAGGGCATCTCCATTCTGACCCTCCATATTTCTCCGTCTCATTTCCTCCGACAGCAAGGCTGAGACAATGTCATCAAAATTCAAGGTAGTTGTATTGCTACCTATTGAAATAACCAGACTGTCCCACGAGTCTGGTAGAGATCACAACAAACTGATGCACTTATCTTCATCTGAGATTTTAATATCAATAAACAACAGCTGACTTACCACAGTATTGAAGGCGTTCAGATGCTCTGTCACCGAGTCTCCATCCTTCATCCTCAGGTTATACAGCTTTTTCCGCAGGAACAACTTATTCACCAGAGACTTAGATTGGTATAAAGTCCCAAGTTTTTCCCACAAATTCTTCACCGTAGCTTCCCCAGATACATTCAACAATACTGAATCTGATACACACAACCGTATTGTGCTTTTAGCCTTCCGATCCAATTTCTTCCAGTCTTCATCTGACATTGCCGTTGGTTTAGTACCTGGATCTACCGTGATCCACTGATCTTTATCCACCATCAGATCCTCCATCTTGAGCTTCCACAACTCAAAACTCTAACCATTAAATTTCTCGATCTCTATCTTTCCGCCGCTCGCCATCTTCTTTCACCGCAAGAGTCGATCCCGCAAATCTCCCACTGAACAGGGTCTACCTCAGGCCTGAACAAAAAACCCTCAGCAGTAAAGGCGTCCCCTTGAAGCTGAAACAGCTCTGAAACCAAATGTAGGTTTTAACCCTGAACAGAAATTATCTACACACGAATCTTATAACATAAAATAAACCATAGCGAGAGCATAAAACATAAAACAGATAAACACAGAGATTTTCCCCTGGATCCCAAATTGGGACGACCAGCTTGATTTTTCATTATGATCCTTTTAGTGTTACAACACATATATATACATGCCGAAGCATACATAAACCCCAATCCATTAACCCTGGATTAGAACATAACCGTAGTTCCCTTGACCGGATCTACAAAATACCCGGGGCCGAAAACCATCGTACCCCAAAACCATGTGCAAACTCATCCACAAAACATGGGTGGGTCCGCCTATGAGTGGGGCTGCGGTACCGGGGGCGGCGCCGCGCCCACCGCGGCCCCCTGCTGCGCCGGGCGCAACGTACGACTCGTGGGGCTAGTCGTGGAAAGAATATAACACATACCCAACAACTGCGCTGAAAACTGCGCAGTGCTGGTTTATTGATATGGTACGATGGTCTTTTTATATTTTGAACGTATCACACTCCTCACATGATTAGCGTTTTTCTCTGTTCAAGGATTTTGGGTACTTTAATTTGTATTTGGAACAATGGACGTTGGTACTCTATCTGTTGCTTTACTATTCTACATACTGCTATTTCACTTTCTTATAGATGCCTCAGGCATATTTGGATGCTTTCTCAGATTGTCGATAATCTCCATGTGGACCGTTAAAGGGTTTTATATCAAGTACTTGTATGTGACATGGGGTATTTTTCTATCACTGTCTGGGGTGGGACTTCCACTTTTCTGGATGCATATTTGGGTTCCAATCTTCAGATGTGAAAATGTAATGACTTCATGGACTGTTTTACTTCATATAATATATTCAAAACAACATTTTTCCTCTTTTAAAGTTTCATTTTTTTTTTGATTGAACCCGTCGTCAGTATACCGACGCCTTGTAAGCGTCGGAATTGCGAAAGCTTAAAAACGTCGAAAGAGCGATAGTATTAAAACGTCGGACGAGCGACGTTCAAAATGTCGGACCACATTTCGTCAGAATTGTGACAGTTTACAAACTTCGGAAGAGCGACGTTCAAAACGTCGGACCACATTTCGTCGGAATTGCGACAATTTACAAACGTCAGAAGAGCGATGTCCAAAACATTGGACCACATTGCGTCGGAATTGCAACTGTTTACAAACGTCGGAAGAGTGACGTTAAAAATGTCAGACCACATTTCGTCGGAAGTGCAATAGTTTACAAACGTCAGAAGCGCGTCGGTTCGGGAAACGTCGGAAGAGCGACGCTTGTTTGGAAGCGATGGAAAAGTGTCGATAGTGCGACACTTTTTAAGTGCGTTATGGAAAACCACATTTTTCCCGCCCTCAAACTGTCGCTCTTGCGACGACTATGTGTCGGAATAGTGACGAATTGGCTGTCAGAAATTTCGCCAAATTTTCTAGTGTCTAGAAGGAGGAACTGGAAGATCTGGAGGAGGATGAGCGTCTCTTCCACTCCTAGATGTGGGTAAAGGGCTCCCCGCTACAATTCATTGTTGACAGTGGGATCCAAAATAACCTCATTTCATTAAAGGTCGTGAAGCGGTTGGGCTTGCCAACCACAACACACCCACATCCGTACACCATCAGGTGGCTTCACCAAGGACGGGATCTCCACTTTAGACAGCAGTGTCGCCTTCCCTACAACATCAAGCCCTTAACAGATGAGGTATTATGTGACATTGCTCCTCTTGATGTTTGTGATGTATTATTAGGCCAACCATACTTGTGGAAGCAACATGATACATATGAGTCTCGGCCTCGCACTGTTATTGTTACTTTGGGAAATAAGTTATACAAGATACCAGAGGTACCACCTACTGCAACTATCTCTTTGTTTACTGCAAGACAATGCAGTAAGCTCATTTCCAAAATTGGGAAAAAAATTTTCCTGATGATTCGCCCCTAGGGAAAGAAGAAGACTCTGGCCACGACCTTAAGACATGGCTCCTTTGCATGACAACAACAAATGGACAAGGTCGTGGAGGAGTACGGGGACATCTTCACCTCACCCACAGGGGTGCCTCTGCACTGTTAGGTCAAGAACCCCATCGATCTGACCCCAGGTGCGTCACTGCCCAATGGACCGATATATCGATGCTTTGTTCTGTAGAATGATGAAATCAAGAGGAAAATTCAGGAACTGCTATAGAAAGGTCACATCCAACCGATTTCATCGCCCTGTGGGAGCTCGATCGTGTTGGTGCAGAAGAAGGATGGGACTTTGAGACTCTGTATTCACTATCGAGCGTTGAACAATATCACTGACTGGAATAGGTACCCGATCCAACAGATTGATGAACTTCTGGATCAACTCAAAGTATCAAAGTATTTCAGCAAGATCCACTTGAAGTCCGGGTATCAGCAGGTACCAATCGAACCCTTCAGTGTGTGGAAGAATTCCTTTAATGCCACGTAGGGCCTTTTTGAATGGTTGGTCATGCCTTTCGGGTTTACGAATGCTCCCGCAACCTTCATGAGGCTGATGGACGACATCTTGTGGCCATTAACAAACTCATTTGTAGTACTGTACTTGGATGACATCCTGATCTTCAGCTAGACTTTGGAAGAGCACCTCCATCACATCTGACAGGTCCTTGAAACATTGCGGCAACACAAGTTGTGCCAATTTGGAGAAGTGCACTTTTGGCATGACCCAGGTTAAGTATCTAGGATACATTATTTATGAACGGGGCATGCACGTGGATCCAACCAAGATCCAATTAATTCGGGATTGGCTACCCCCAACCACTCTAACAGAGCTTCGCAACTTTTTGGGTCTTGCTAATTTCTACTGCAGGTTAGTGTTGGGATTCTCTCATGTCACTTGGCCATTGAGTCAAGTCACCAAGGGAGGAACGAAAGAAAAATTATTTTGGTAGGAATCTCAATAGAAGGCATTCATAGAATTGAAACATCGCCTCTGCTCTTCCCCAGTGCTCACATTACCTGACTTGTAAAAACCATTTTAGATCGATACATATGCATCTGACTATGTTATTGGGGCAGTTCTTACTCAACAGGGGCATCCAGTGGAATATCACAGTGAGATACTGTCCGACACAGTCCGCAAGTATCCCACTTATGACAAAGAAATGTATTCCATTGTGCAGTCATGTTGCCAATGGAAGCATTACATTTTGGGGAAGGAAACGGTCATCCACATAGACCATCGACCCTTGTAGTTCATACAGACACAAGGGAAGTTGCAGAATGATCACCATCATAAGTGGCCCACATATCTGCAAAAATTTCATTTGAACGTCAAGTATAAGAAGGGAAACACCAACAATGTTGCAGATTGCCTCATCCAACCACCAATCGTGGTGCTAACCACCATTCTTAATTCTTGTGGGCACGAGACTTCTGATTGGCCGCTTCTCTACAAGAGCGATCTCGAATTCAACCACACATACAAGGCACTCTTGGAGGGTACGCAAGTTCCAAATTTTTACCTCCAAGATGCACTGATATGTCACCTGGGACACCTTTGTGTTCCTTTAAGCGATCATGCCAAGATGATTTGGGAAGCACATTACAATCGATTCATTGGGAATTTCAGGGTCGAGAAAACAATGGCAGTACTGCAAAAGTATTTCTGTTGGTTGAAACTTCGACAGGATGTTGGGAAGTACATCAGATCCTACACTACTTGCACCATTGCCAAACTAACCATGAAGAAGCAAGGCCTCTATACTCTGGTACCTACCCCTAATAGAACTTGGGAGTCCATCTCCATGGATTACATGTCAGGACTTCCTTCTACTAAGCATGGAAACGACCATGTTTTCTTGGTCGTTGACAAATTCTCGAAGATGGCCATTATGTCGGCCTGCAAGAAAAATATTACAACAGAAGCCACTGCTAAACTCTTCTTTGAATGAATGTGGGTGCACTTTCGAATCCCACAATATATCATCTCAAATTGGGACAGCAGGTTCCTCAGCAAATTTTGGTCCAGTCTTTGGTCAATGCTGGACACCAAGCTCACCAAGTCCACAACTTTTCATCCCCAAACTGATGGCCAGACAGAGGTTGTCAACGTGATGATTGTACACATTCTGCGGATATAAAATTCAAAGCATCCACACACATGGGATGAGAGTCTTCCCTATGTACAACACAGTTATAACTGGGTTCTCCATAGCTCAACTGGCCACAAACCCTTTCAAGTGGGCCACAGGTTCCATCCATTATGTCCCATTGACGTAGCCATGCCATTTGTGGCTACTCGGAAAGAAAACAACTTCATTGAGCACATTCACCACATTCGCCAACTTGTTCATGACATATTGGATAGATCCAATGATAAGTACAGGCAATGACATGATCAACATCGGGTGCCACACAACTTCCAGATGGCCGACAAAGTGTGGCTACATTTGCAGAAGGAGCACCTCACTAGACCCCACCACAAGCTTTGCCCGCTCCGATATGGATCGTACACCATCACCAAGGTTGTACGGAATAATGCCTTCAAGCTCATTATCCCACCATTCCTTGGTCTGCACCTAGTATTCAATTTCAACCGCCTTCGGCCCTACTTCACACCTCTATTGGACACCTTTGACATTGCATAACAACTCACACCAACAGAGTTAAACCCAAACTGCATGGAACATGCCACCACAAATTGTATTATGGACATGAAAATCAAGAACAATCACCAATAGAAGATCCAACTGTATCAGGTTGTCAAATTTGGCCAACTCCTGCACCAAGGCAAGTGGTTCACTAGGGACCAAGTTCAACAGAAGTTTCCTCATCTCATGGACGAACTCAATACAATGGGGACCATTGCTTCCTAAGGGGGAGGAATGATCCAAGTGGATAATTTTATCCACCCACCTATTCCACTTGGGACCCCACCATTGTCTCTTTTTTTTCAGTTTCGTTAATTATAGCACAATTTACTATTTTTAGCAGTTTTTCGGGTCCTCAACTTCCGAAGTCGTTTTGAGGCCCTAAACGGAATTTTTTGGGAAAACCAGGAGCAACATGGATTGTAGACCAATTTTTCTCACTCAAAAGTTGTATTCCTTGGATAGATATTTCTAACGAGTTATTGGGTGCATCAAACAAAGATCATTTTCCAAAGATACATCCCCGGGAAGTTTATGTATCAATTTACCCAAACGGGGCCCATAGTTTTGACACTTCATCTCCTAGGGTTAGGTTTTTGGATGTTTAGGGTTTTCTAATATTTCCCAATAATAAATAGGCCCTTGAGCCTCATTTTAACATGTTCAGAGGCATGTAGCCACCACATCTCTTCTTAGAGATAAGCTACTAGCGCCCTAGCTAGTTTATTTCCATTCTTTTTGTTAACAAATTTTAGTTCTTTGATATTAATGAAATGAAGTGTTATTTCCACTACATTTTTGTATTTATGGTTATATGTGTATTCTTTTGCATTCCTGCATAAATATGGATCAACCCTCCACACATTGAAAGGGTGAATGTTGGTGAAAGATCACTGCATATTCTTCTAACAACGATGTCATCTTATTCACTAGAAATTTAATATAAATTTCATCTAGATTCACTAGAAATTTAATATAAATTTCATCTAGATTTGTTTCATGTCTCAATAAAATATGACAAGTACTAGAAGGAATGGAAGCATAAAGTATTTTCTACATCTATTTTTTCCATTCTGAGTTTTTCACTGATAGCGATTTGAGCAAGAACCTGTTGTCATTTATCGCTAAATTATTTTCCACTGTTTATTTCCTCATGTCATCAATTTATGTTAAAAATCCTATACAACCTTTTCAAATAATTGTGTGCAGTATCCCTATTAATTTAGGTGATCATCTAGTTGTTCTTAAATTTTAGGTGGGAGGCTCATTTTCCAATCAATTATAAATTTCATCTATATTTGTTTCATGTCTAAAAAAAATATGACAAGTATTGAAAGGAAGGGAAGCATAAAGTAGTTTCTACGTCTATTTTTTCCATTCCAAGTTTGTCACTGATAACCATATGAACAAGAACCTACCGCCATTTATCACTAAATTATTTTCCATTGTTTATTTCCTCATGTCATCAAGTTATGTTATAAATCCTAGACAACCTTTTTAAATAATTGTGTGCAGTATTCCTTGTTAATTCAGGTGGCCATCTAGTTGTTCTTAAATTGTAGCTAGGAGTCCCATTTTCCAATTAATTCTGAATGAGATGAACTAGGATAAGTAACTTCAAGCCTTTCCCCTCCCATTTCAGAACCTTCCCATCCATTATGGTTCAGAGGGTATTATGAAGGCAGATATCTCTGTGGCCTGCAGAGTCCTGCTAGTGGATGAAGTGGTAATGTCGATGTTCTTCTGACTAATAACCATAGAAAAGACTGTTGGAAAGGAAACCGAACCTCTCTAGACGAAACCTAATCTTTGAAGCAATTGATGTGGCTAGTGGGTGGAAAACAGACATACATGTAGACGGTAGAGGCATTGACTCATTTGATTCTATAAAATGATGATTTGAGCAAGAACTTGTTGTCATTTATCGCTAAATTATTTTCCACTATTTATTTCCTCATGTCATCAATTTATGTTATAAATCCTAGACAACCTTTTCAAAGTATTGTGTGGAGTCTCCTTTTTAATTCAGGTGGTCATCTAGTTGTTCTTAAATTGTAGTTGGGAGGCTCATTTTCCAATTAATTCTGAATGATATGAACTAGTTTTTATAACATTGTTTTGGATTTGGGATGAATGCCTAGAACTTGAGATGAAGTCCTTATTGCTTGGAAATTGTATTGTAGAAAAGTATTGGTGTTCAACTATAAATGATTTATGTTCTTTATCTGTAGCTAGCCATACTAGCCAATATTATACATTATGGTTGTGTCGTATTTTCTAGTCAACTTGAAAATGATTTAGTATATAGAAAAATAGAAAAAATATATATTTTCATGAAAATAAAATTGTAAGAAAACTAAAATAAAGACTTAGAAATGAAAATAAAACTGTAAAAAAACTAACCTGAATATACTGTGAAATGTTTTGGGATGTGTTCTATGTTGGTTTGTCTCCAGGGCTAGTGAATAGTTTGAATGTGAAACATGCAACTTCAATAATGGTTGAATTTCTTTAATAGTTTTTTTCACTTGAATTTAATTGGTGGAAAATGATGGACATGGATTGAAATGGCTTTATTTTGCATGTGCGATCAGGATTGATATGGTTGTGATCCAATAGTTGGGAATTTTTTTTGTTGATCCATGTGCCTTGATATGTTTTAATGAGAAATAGAATAGGTTGAGTGTCATTTATTGAAGTTATTGGGTGGGTGTCATTTATTAAACACAGTGGGCTTAAATGTTGTTATTGGGTGGGTGTCATTTATTGTACAAGTGGGTTTAAATTTTGA
Organism: Pinus albicaulis; assembly: GCA_034641835.2. NCBI lineage: Eukaryota > Viridiplantae > Streptophyta > Pinopsida > Pinales > Pinaceae > Pinus > Pinus albicaulis. The sequence goes on from CM076581.1 coordinate 1,471,098,046, forward strand.
ATATCACAATATTTATGGCTAACATACATTAACTTTTATTAGGTGTAAGTATGGATATGCAGTTGGGATATATATCATCAGTTATGATCAATGGGGTTGAAGTGACTACAACTTTGTACTTCTGGAATAGACCATTTTGGAAGGATTTATGGTTTTATGAGTTTTCTAGTTGAGACAATATGATTTGTACCTAATACTTAACAAACTATTTATGGACAATTGTGGGCCTAGTCAATGTTTTGGAAAAATTTGGACATAATTTAAAATATATTTGGACTTAATGTTATTTTTTTTGTTTAATTATTGGTCGCACATATCTCAATTTCTAGTGGGTTAGTGGGACTAGTACTATAACAATTATTGATCCTTGCACAACATTAGACATCTCTCCCCTATGAAATTTAGTCCTTAAACCTTCCACTAACACTTCTGGAGCAAAAACAATGTGAGTCATATCTAGAAATTAATTAATGAAATGATCAATTGCACAAAAGCGATGGACCGTAAGGTGGTACATGTGGAATGAAACACAAAAGCACTTGTCACTTATAGTGATATGTGAATTCAAATAAAAAATATTGTAAGTACATTGAATACATGAGTGGAGACATGAAACTGAATTTTGTTTTGGAAAATCCTTAGTTTTCATTTATTGGAGACCAAAAAAAAAATCCAACGTTAGGGGATCAAGACCATCCTAATTTTGCATATTTCAAATAACAGAAAGTCATTAAATATAATGCCTATGTGGACCAAGGTAATTAATGTTTAATATTTAATTTATTTATTATATATTTTCAATATTATTATAATTATATCGTTTTCTAAAATTTAGTGAATTATCTTATTGCGCCGAGAGGCGCATCTACAACCCAATATGACCTCGATGTCAGGTGGGTCACGTCCTCATACAAAGTGTCAGCTTAAGTTTTAAATTAAAAATAAAAATTGCATTGTGCTAGAACATATATCAATTTCTAATACAATTATGTATTATTTATATAATTTGAATGGATAGTAAATTATATACGTGAATTTGAATGGATCATAAATTTAACTTTAACAAAAAAAATTACCACATTGAATTTCCAAATTAAGTAAAATTTTAAACATCTTTACTCTTTACTAAAGTCAATACCATTTCCTAAATCAAAGGAAAAGAGTTAATTCAACATAAACAATCAAAATCCAAAATCTTTTAATATTTCTTTTAATTAAATATTTGTAAAATGAATTTATACTTGCTTCAGAGCTATGGTAAATAAATAAAAATATATATAAACTAGATGTATGGTAAATAAATAAAAATTATTTTTATATTTATTCCATAAACCTTTTTATATTTAAAAAAACTTTAAAAAGAGGTTTTATTAGATGAAGCCTGTGGGACGAATACCATGGGACAAATTAATATTGATACCATGGGCCAAATACCATGGGTAAATAAATAAATATAAAAGAGGTATAAACAAGTATGATAAATAAATAAATAAATATAAAATAGATATAAATAGGTATGGTAAATAAATAAATATAAAATAGGCATAAAGAGGTAAGGTAAATAAATAAAAATATATCAAATAGGATTATAAATAAAAATCTAATTATATAACAAGCCTATGGGCCAAATACCATAGTAAAGAAAAGGGGTATAGTTAATAAATATAAATATAAATAAACTAGAGGTATGGTAAGTAAATAAAACCTCTTTTCATATTTACTCCATAATCTGCTTTATATTTACGAATATTTAAGTTCATTAGTTTACATAACTAAGAAGAAATAGAGAGAGAGAGTGATAAGGGAGAGATGGAGAGAGAGAGTGTATGTTTAGGGGTGAGATAAAGAGACAAAGTAAGATGTATGGAAAGAAGGGGGAGAAAAGAAGTGAGAAGGAGAGAGGGAGGGATATAGTAATGTAGTTGGAGAGAGAGAGGGGTGGAAAGAGACAGAGAAAGAAAGGGATGGGGGAAGAGAGAGGATTAAAGAGAGAGAGAGAGGTATGGGGGAAGAGAGAGAGGATTGGAGGGAAAAGAGAGAGAGAGGTGGGAGAGAAAGGGAGAGAGAGGAGGAAAGTGATGGGGGAAGAGAGAGTATTGGGGAGAGAGAGAGGAAGGACGAGAGAGAGGACCTGAGAGAGAGGAGGAGAGAGGGATCGATAAGAGAGATGGAGTTGGAGGGGAAGAGATGTAGGAAATAAGAAATATAGAGAGTGAGAAGTGGAGAGAGAGAAGGAGTGACAAGGGATAGACAGAGAGAGAGTGTGTATGTTTGGGGCTGAGATAAAGAGACAAATAAGGAGAGATGGAGATAAGGGGGGAGAAGGAGATATAAGGAGAGAGGGAGGGATATAGTAACATAGTTGGTGGGTGAAGAGAGAGAGAGAGGGAGAGAGAGATGAGAGATAAAGGGAAAGAGAGGAAGGAAGAGAGAGGATGTGAGAGAGTGGAGAGAGGGAGGGAAAGAGAGATGGACTTGGAGGGGGAGGGGGAGAGAGGTAAGAAGAAATAAATAGAGAGAGAAAGGTGGAGAAAGAGAGAGTGAGTGAGTGATAAGGAAGATGGAGAGAGAGGGAGAGAGGGGGAAGATAGAGATATAGATGGAAGGTGAGGAGAGGGAAGAAGAGAGAGATGGGGAGAGGAGGGGATTGACAAAGAGATTGATATATATGGATTGCGAGAGTGTGTGTGTTTAGGGGGGTGAGATAGAGAGACAGAAAAGAAGATATGGAGGGGGATATAGATATGGATGGAGGGTGGAGAGAGGGAAGAATATTTCTCACACTAGATGGATTGATATAAGGGGAGATGGTGATTTATAATCCTATTTGATTATTTGCACTATATGCATCGATTTTAGTGTAGATATTTATTTCTAATGATATTTGATTACTTGCACTAGATGCATTGATTTCAGTGTAGGTGGTGATTTCTAATACAATTTGATTGCGTGCACTGAATTTGTTGATTTCAATTTAGATGTCAATTTATAATTATATTTGATTACTTTCACTAGATGAATTGGTTTCAATGTAGATGATTTCTAATCCTATTTGATTGTTTGCATTAAATGCATTGATTTTAGTGTAGATGGCGATTTCTACTCCTATTTGATTTATTTGAGTAAATGCATTGATTTCGGTGTAGATGTTGGTTTCTAGAGAGAGAGAGAGAGAGTGATAAGGAAGATGGAGAGAGAGGGAGAGAGGAAAAAAGGAGGAAAGAGAGATATTAATGGGGGAGAGGGAGAGAAGGGTAAGATAGAGATATAGATGGAAGGTGAAGAGAGGGAAGAAGAGAGAGATGGGGAGAGGGGGTGATTGAAAAAGATATTGATATATATGGAGTACGAGAGCGCGTGTGTTTAGGGGGGTGAGATAGAGAGACAAAAAAGAATAGATGGAGGGGGATATAGATATGGATGGAGGGTGGAGAGAGGGAGGAATATTTCTCGCACTAGATGGATTGATATAAGTGGAGATGGTGATTTCTAATCCTATTTGATTATTTTCACTAGATGCATCGATTTTAGTGCAGATATTTATTTCTAATGATATTTGATTACTTGCACTAGATGCATTGATTTCAGTGTAGGTGGTGATTTCTAATACAATTTGATTGCTTGCACTGAATGTGTTGATTTCAATTTAGATGTCTATTTATAATTATATTTGATTACCTGCACTAGATGAATTAATTTCAATGTAGATTATTTCTAATCCTATTTGATTGTTTGCACTAAATGCATTGATTTCAGTGTAGATGGCGATTTCTAATCCTATTTGATTTCTTTGAGTAAATGAATTGATTTCAGTGTAGATGTTGGTTCCTAGAGAGAGAGAGAGAGTGAGTGATAAGGAAGATGGAGAGAGAGAGAGAGAGAGGAAAAAAGGAGAAAAGAGAGATATTAGCGGGGGAGAGGGAGAGAAGGGGAAGAGAGGGAAGAAGAGAGAGATGGGGAGAGAGGGTGATCGACAAAGAGAATGATATATATGGAGTGTGAGAGCATGTGTGTTTAGGGGGGTGAGATAGAGACAAAAAAAAAGAGATGGATGGGGATATAGATATGGATGGAGGGTGGAAAGAAGGAAGAATATTTCTTGCACTAGATGGATTGATTTAAGTGGAGATGGTGATTTATAATCCTATTTGATTATTTTCACTAGATGCATCGATTTTAGTGTAGATATTTATTTCTAATGATATATGATTGCTTGCACTAGATGCATTGATTTCAGTGTAGGTGATGATTCCTATTACTATTTGATTGCTTGCACTGGATGTGTTGATTTCAATTTAGACGACGATTTATAATTATATTTGATTGCTTGCACTAGATGCATTGATTTCAATGTAGATTATTCCTAATATTATTTGATTGTTTGTGCTAAATGCATTGATTTCTGTTGAAAATGCAGCAAGATGATGGAGCTTAGTGAAATGAAGTCACCTTCACTAAGTGGGCCCGCAGGAAAATTTTGGCGCAAAGTCTATTTTTAGACATATGGAGCATGGTCCAGGGGTTGCAGTATGTTATTCTTGGAGTATTGGTCATGTTGGTAAAAATAGATGGACCTCTATTTTTAGACATTTAGGTCGAAGTCTATTTTTAGATTGCCTATCCTAAAAATAGGGAAGTCAAATATTATTTACCCTTAATAATATTTGGACTCTAAACTTCAGTTTACTCTCTTGGAGCACTTCAGTTCGAGCCTTGGAAGTGGCTCATGCATCTGACAGAGGAATTACGCTATTCCTAATGGTTTGGTGAGCTCATGCATGGTTGACTTCAGTTAGGACTTCAGTGGCAGAAGTTTGGTGGAGTTAATGAGACAGCTAGTGGAGTTGTGTTCGGTTTAACTTAGTTGAACTAGTTGAAATTAGTTTAACTAGCTAATCAACTAGTAATGAGTGGAGTGAATTAAATATTATTTAATTCATTAATTAGTAACTCATTATTCAACTCAAGAACACATCAGTTCACTACAGTGCATGATCAGTTCAGTGGAGAACAGTGAAAGAGGTAGATGAAAGGGTGGAGTTAGCTATCAGTGGCGACATCAGTTGTGCATGAGATTTGCACCACACTTGGAGGAATTGCCCATGATGATTGCGCTGTCAAGCCAAGGATATTTGAACCTTGGATCTCTATTTAGACAGGCCATGATTGCGCAATAGAGGCAAGGCAATTAGTGGTGAGTTTTGAACCAGTAACCTGTTCAAAACCAAGCTAGTTTGTGTGTAAATTCATGAGATAGTACTGAGTACTTGTGAGGAGTATTGTACTGATTTTGTTACATGATTTCTCCATTATAATATACACAATAGCTACGGGGTTTTCAGCTATAAGCTTTCCCCATACATACTGTGTTAATGTATATGATGAATTGATGTGCTATCGCTTGTTTTATTTCCGCATGTGTGATGATCTGAGTGGAAGAGATTATGTGTTGCATATGAATTCGAATTGATATGTGATCAGGATAGTCTCGGTGGATAATTGATCATTATTCAGCAAATTTCTACATGGTATCAGAGCTATTGAAGCAGAGATTGATCATCACAGTGATTACAAACTTATTTCGGTAGACAGAGTCTGCATGCGGGCCAGGTAACCTCTAGATCCATCCTTTCTTTTGAAAGGTGATATATCCAGTAAACACCCCTTGCAGTCAATCTATGTGCTAGAAATAATTTGTTCTCACAGATCTAGAGTGGTTGAGCTTTGAGGTGGAATTCGAATTTTGCAGCAGTTTTGTTTTCTTGGTGCCAGTGTTGACAATGTCTTTCAACGGTTTGCGACTCGAATATGCTCTTGAAGGCAGTTCGAATTATGTTGCATGGAAGGATCGCATGGAGGCAGTATTAGAAGATAATGGTCTGAAGGAGTTCGTAGATACGGATGTCCAAAAGCCCACTGATCCTGCTGAAGTCGATGCATGGCAAAAGAAGATCTCACAGATCTAGAGCGATTGAGCTTTGAGGTGGAATTCGAATTTTGCAGCAGTTTTGTTTTCTTGGTGCCGGTGTTGAAAATGTCTTTCAACGGTTTGCGACTCGAATATGCTCTTGAAGGCAGTTCGAATTATGTTGCATGGAAGGATCGCATGGAGGTAGTATTAGAAGATAATGGACTGAAGGATTTCATAGATACGGATGTCCAAAAGCCCACTGATCCTGCTGAAGTCAAAGCATGGCAAAAGAAGATGGCGAAATGTCGAAGGATCCTGTTGGAGGGCGTCAAGGATCATATTGTATCCAGCCTGCATGGAAAGGCTACTCCATATTTAATGTGGAAAGCTTTGACGGATCTATTCCAGAGTAAAAGTGACCAAAGGAAGCTGGCGCTCAAAGATAAGCTCAGGAACATCAAGATGGAGAAAGGCGACAATATCGCCAAATACCTCACGAAGTTCACTCAGTGCAGAGATGAGCTGGGAAGTGTGGGGGTGACTGTCGATGAAGAGGACATGGTCGACCTGGCTCTCCTTGGTCTTCCGAAGGCTTGGCACTCATATCAAGATAGTGTCAATGGTCGGGAGAAGCTGCCGGGATGGGAGCACCTTTGGGCGGATCTCATGCAGGAGGAGATAAGGAGGACTACTTGAGATGGATCTTCATCAAAGGGAGCTGATGAAGAAAACTGCGCTTTGGTGTCCAAAGCTAAGAAAGGGAAGGGTAAGAAAACCTCTCATTCTGGAGCTAAGGGCAAGAAGCAGGATATGGTGAAAGTGAAATGTTTTCACTGCCATGATCACGGAAATTATGCTACCAATTGTCCAAAGAAGAAGAAGAACAAGCAAGCGGGAAGATCTGCAGATGGAGAAGCTTTGGCTTCACAGTTCGAGCTTGAATTTTCACTGATCGCATGCTTGGTTTCAAGTGTGATGGGATCGGTATGGTTCTTGGACAGCGGTGCGTCATTTCATATAACGGGAGATCGGGATTTGTTCTCAGATCTGGAGGACAAAGATTTGGGTGTGCACATCGAGATGGGCGATGATGGTAGATACAGTGCGACTGGTATCGGTACCATATCCTTTCAGAGGGAGTCTGGTAAACCCTTTGTATTGATGGATGTCATGCATGTACCTGGATTGAAGAAGAACTTGATCTCTGTGGCGATGTTGGAGGATAAAGGGTATGATGTGGTCTTCAGCGAAGGAAAAGCCTTCCTGCGCAGTAAGACTACTGGAGAGACCCGGAAGATAGGGGTTCGAACCAAGAACCTTTATCAGTTGCAGGTAGATGGATGCGCAGCAATGGCATGCAAGGCGGGAGAAGTGGTGAGCCGGGATGATGAGGGCGAACTGTGGCACAGGAGATTGGGCCACCTTCACCATGGAGCTTTGAAGATTCTGCAGCAGATTTCTACTGGGCTTCCTAAGGGCACTCTTGCGCAGTCAGATCAGTGCAAGGGGTGTACTTTAGGGAAGTATGTGAAAGCCACATTTCACGAGAAGGATAGTCGCGCCACGACGATCCTTGAGAGAGTTCACACAGACGTGTGTGGTCCTTTCTCAGTTGCTTCGACAGCAAAGCACAAGTATTATGTGATCTTTTTTGATGATTTCTCTTGAAAGTGCTGGATCTTCTTCATGCAGAAGAAGAGCGATACATTCACGAAGTTCTGTGAGTTTAAAGCACTGGTCGAGAAGGAGTCGGGGAAGAAGGTGATTTCTCTAAGGAGTGATAATGGTGGTGAATTCATCTCGGCTGAATTCAAGGAGTTCTGCAGCGCAGAAGGGATTCGGAGAGAGCTCATCGCACCCCATAACCCACGGCAGAACGGGGTGGCTGAGCGGAAGAACAGAACGATCGTGGGTGCTGCACGGGCGATGTTGCATGATCAGGGCCTACCCCTTCACTTGTGGGCTGAGGCATGCAATACAGCAGTGTATGTGCAGAACCGTTGTCCTCACAAGGTTCTTGGCATGAGTGCACCGGAGGAGGCTTATTCTGGCAAGAGGCCTGATATTTCCCATTTGCGGATTTTTGGTTCTCCTGTCTACATGCATGTGACGAAGGATGCGAGAAGGAAGCTGGATCCAACTGCTGAGGTTGGAATATTTGTGGGGTACACTGATACACCTCACAACTATCGGGTGTATTTATCAGACAGTCGAAAGACTGTTGTGCGACGGGATATAAAATTTCAGGAGGAGAAAGCCATGCAGTGTTCGCTTGAGAGGGAGCTACACTTGCATGCAGATGAGGAGCTGTTAGTTCCTAAGGAGGAGCTTCCGGATGTGGATCAGCCACAAGAGGAAGTTCAGGAGGTGGAAGAAACCACCCATGCGGCGCCAACCATCAGAGGGCGCATGCGCACTACAGAAGCTGAGCGACTTGTAGGACCACCTACGGCCACGGCGCGGTCGAGAGCGATCGGATCGGTACCTTTGGATACATGGCTCTTGTGATTCAGCCTGTTGTGCAGAGCCATCCTCTTTTCGAGGAGCTGTGGAGGAACGCATGGGTTGATGCCATGATCGAAGAATATGATTCGATCGTCGGGGTGGTGCATGGGGAGATTGTCCCAAGACCGGTGGGAAATTAGTGGTGGGTTTCGTGGATCTACAAAGTGAAGCAGGCGGCTGACGGGAGTGTGGAGAAGTACAAGGCGAGATTTGTCGCCGGTGGCTTCTCACAGATCGAGGGGATTGACTATGAGGAGACTTTTGCACCTGTCGCAAGGTACTCTTCCATACGGACGATCCTTGCTCTCTCAGCGCAGATGGGGTGGCACATTCATCAGATGGATGTGAAGACTGCGTTCCTCGATGGAGTTATTGAGGAAGAGGTGTACATAGAGCAGCCTGAAGGTTTTGAGATCTTCAGCAGTGAGTCGCATGTGTGCCGACTCAAGAGAGCACTGTATGGGCTGAAGCAAGCACCTCGTGCTTGGTACACTCGGATAGACAGCTACTTCACCGGGCTTGGATTCTCCAAGAGTGAGGCGGATCCAAACCTGTACCAGATTATGGTGGAGGGGAAGATGTTGATCATCGTACTGTATGTAGATGATCTGATTTTGACTGGCGATGAGCAGTTGATACTTTCATGCAAGGAGGATCTTGCACGAGAGTTTGAGATGAAGGACTTGGGTATCCTTCATTATTTCCTGGGATTGGAGATTTGGCAGCGCAGCGGAGGACTGTTTGTTTCTCAGGGCAAGTATGCCCGGGAGATTCTGGAGAGGTTCAACATGCAAGGCTGCAAGCTTGTTGACACTCCTCTTCCTGGTGGTTGGAGGAAGGAGGATGCTACTTCAGCGGAGGTAGTGGATGCCACTGTCTATCGACAGTTGGTGGGGGTCGCTTATGTATCTGGTCAATACACGACCCGATATATGCTATGCAGTTAACCAGCTTTCGCAAGCTATGGTTAAGCCTACCAAGCTCTTTTGGAAGGAAGGCAAGCATGTATTGCGCTATATTAGAGGCACATCGGGATATGGTCTATGGTACAGACAGGAGGATGGAGCGAAGCTTTCTGGCTTCACTGATGCAGATTGGGTAGGGAGCCCAACGGACCGGAAGAGCACATCTGGAGGAGTTTTCAGCATTGGGTCGACAGCAGTTTCCTGGTACAGCAGGAAGCAGAGATCCGTGGCACTCAGTTCAGTAGAGGCCGAGTACATGGAAGCTAGCTTGGCTGCATGCGAGGCTATTTGGATGAGGAAGATCCTCGCAGGATTGTTCAGGTTGCATTTGGAGCCTACAGTGATCTACTGTGATAACCAGAGTTGCATTAAACTCTCGGCTAATCCATTATTTCATGATAGGTCCAAACACATCAACATCAGGTACCATCATATCAGAGATTGTGTTCAGCGGAGAATCATGATGCTTTCATATGTTCCCACGGAGGATCAGGATGCTGACATCTTGACGAAGGCGCTCACCAGGAGCAAGTTCGAATTCCACAGAGGCAGGATAGGGGTTGCGGATAATCCATATCTTGCTGAGAGGGAGTGTTGAAAATGCAGCAAGATGATGGAGCTTAGTGAAATGAAGTCGCCTTCACTAAGTGGGCCCGCAGGCAAATTCTGGCGCAAAGTCTATTTTTAGACTATGTCTATTTTTAGACATATGGAGCATGGTCCGGGGATTGTAGTATGTTATTCTTGGAGTATTGGTCATGTTGGTAAAAATAGATGGACCTCTATTTTTTGACCTATAGGTCGAAGTATATTTTTAGACTGCCTATCCTAAAAATAGGGAAGTCAAATATTATTTACCCTTAATAATATTTGGACTATAAACTTCAGTTTACTCTCTTGGAGCACTTCAGTTCGAGCCTTGGAAGTGGCTCATGCATCTGACAGAGGAATTACGCTATTCCTAAGGTTTTGGTGAGCTCATGCATGGCTGACTTCAGTTAGGACTTCAGTGGCAGAAGTTTGGTGGAGTTAATGAGACAGCTAGTGGAGTTGTGTTCGGTTTAACTTAGTTGAACTAGTTGAGATTAGTTTAACTAGCTAATCAACTAGTAATGAGTGGAGTGAATTAAATATTATTTAATTAATTAATTAGTAACTCATTATTCAAATCAAGAACACATCAATCTTTAATGTCTTGAGCACGGATTCTTGTACACAGCCAAGAATTGTTTCTCAAGGAACAACACCTTGATAGGCTACTTTCAGAGTTTCCCATGCTTCCTTGGATCTCTTAGCTGTTGCTATCCTTGGAAACACACTCTCATTTACTGCTTGATACAATAAGAAGAGAGCTTTAGTATCTTTCTTCCTATTTCTCTTCAATAGGTCCTTTTTTGCTTGAGTTAAGGCATTAAAAGCTTGCTCATCAGCTGGTTCAACAAAACCATCTTCTACAAATTCCCATAAGTCTTGTGAGACAAATAGGGCTCTCATGGTAATGGCCCAATAATCATAGTTCTTTCCATTAAATTGTGGAAGCTGTGTATTTCCAATACTCATTCCTATACTTGGTCCAACCATTGCTTTTAAACTGAACTTCTGAACTTAAACAAACTGTCTTTCCTTTTCTGAAAGAACAAACTCTTTTAAACAATAAACAACAGCTCAGTTATCTTTGAGAAATACCTGAACTTTTGACTTCTGTTGAGCTTTCACACTGCTGGAGAAAACACTGAAACAAGTCTTGTTCTTCTTCAGCTTCTTTGAAATCTTCAAAGAGCCTGAACTAGCTCTGATACCATGTTGGAATATTGAAAATTCCAAAATAATAGAAATGGAGAGAGTAAACTCCTCTCCTCTAAACACAGAGAAATTAAAACAAAACTTTTCTTGCAGACAGAGATGGCATGAAAATGCTTTCTATTTCATTAACAGAACTTAAAAACTATTACAAAAGTCTTCCTCACACAGAGGGATTTACAAAATATGATCGACTGCTACAGATGCAGTGCTTCTCAAAACAAATCTCTATTCTTCAAACAACACACTATGTCTCTTTGAAAACCAACACTGCTGTGTTTTCCTCTTTTCTCACGCACTACTGTGCAAAACAGAACAAAACAATACAATACAATAATGCACAGGCTCTCGGGCCTTTTTTCTCTTTATATGGCGTGGCGGGAACAAACCATAAAACAAAGAAATAAAACAAATTACAAAGAAAAAACCTTTGTGGAACTTAAAAATATCAAATGCACGACGTACGAGTGGGGACCACATCGCAGTCGGCAATCGGTGATCGGCGGATCGGATTAACAAAACTTTGCGACGACGTGATTGTGCGATGTTGCGATTGTGATTGGATTGCATCACAAACATTGAACATGTTATATGGCGGATGAAGCAATGGTGAATGTGATATTGCAATTGCGATTTGATCGCATCGCAAATATGCAATGGAACTCTGACTTGGGCGGAGGGCGATTATATGACTTGCAATGTTGCGATTGCGCGATGGCGCGATTGCGCGATCGCATCGTGGTTCAAACATATGGTGGAACACTTTGTAATATGAGATGTTGCGATTTCGCGATGGCGCGAAAATCGCATCGCAATTTATAATCGGCGGTAAAACATATGGATGGGTGGATCAACACTTGCAATTTGCGATGTTGCAATATCGCGATGGGGACCAGTTGTCCTCCCTTTTCAGAAAATTAAAGAACTTCCGCTGTTTTAATCAATTTCTCTTCATATGCAGTTGCTGAGGGCTTTAAACGCCCGAAATGACTGTTTTAATAAATTCTTATCCTCCGTAAAATGGCTACGCCCATCACCATAATCAATTTTCCTCTGCAATTTGTGGTTGCGGCCCATAGCAATTAAATTCATCCTTACAGATTTCCCATCCTTCTTAAATACACAGTGCTGTGCACTCCAACTTTGCTGTACTACTTTTGTACTCTTTTCTTCCTGCTCAAGGCTAGCAGGTAACTTTAATATTTTCAACATGGACATGGGTGTTTTCTTCCCCGAAAACCAACCTCATGTTTTAATCAAAGTATTTGAAGTGCAGAGCCATTGACTGGGTGCGATGCAATTACATAGGAAGATCCTCTTCTTTCAAAAATATCACCTACGACAGTGAGGTCGAGGGTTTGTCTTTCAATTTCAATTCGAACTGGTGCATATACCAATTTTCCTTCAGATGCGTTTTCAACATCACTGTATCTACTACCTAAAAATTTCATTCTATGTTACATGCGACAACATGGAAGATTAGTGGTGCAGAAGATTGAGCTCAAGGAAACATTGAAGGTTCGTATGTGGAGCATAGTGTATCACTATTGGAGCATATTTTATCACTGTTGCACAATGGATTGTAGTGTATTACCATTGGAGGTGGTGTCATACATTTTTTTGGTTTTCACAGAATTGCTCCGTTATGTGAATTTGGCTACCATTATGAATATTTGGTCTTTGTTAAACCAAATGTCTATGAGAGCCGATTGCTGGTACATGAGTCAAGACTACACAACTTCATATATAGATAGTGTTGAGCGCTTTGAAAATCTCTAGAAATGGCTACAAGAAGACCATCTTGCAGGTCTTCGCATTTACATTCTGATTCTGAAGGACAGAGGTGAAGGAGTCATGAAGGGATGTGCCTCTTCAGACAATTGCGTTGCTCTAGTTGCAGGTGTTGGCATTGCGTTTTGATTCCGAAGTACCGTGGGTGAAGGAGTCACGTGGAATGTGCCTTTCAGAGACATTTGCATGCAGTTGATGATGGATTGAAGTTGACGCTTTTGGAGACCATTTTTTCTTTTTTTGTGGAGAGGTGTGATCCGAAAGGATGTCCTCATGTGAAAGAACTTTTTACTTTGTGCCATGTTGATTTGAAGTTGGTGACAAAGTGTTTAGGTGGATGAAATTATTGTTAATGAGTTTTTATTTCTCACACATTTATTATGCATTATGTGGGGAAAATGTCTCATGCATTTTTCATTATTTATGGTTAATGCTTTTCATGAGATGCTCATGCATTTAATTATGCATTTTATGAGCCTTTATTAAACTCATGCATTATTATTCACTTTTGATAAAAAAAAATGATTAATATTTGTGAGAGGAAATTTGTCTCACATATTAATCATTTAATGTAATTATGGAACTTGGTTTTTAAGTGAGAAACCACCTCACACCAATTCTCTATTTTTCTCAATTGTAGGTTGAGAGAATCAAGGGCATGGTTGAAGAGTCTTTAAGTGATTTTGAGACTTTTCCCAATTATGAGCCTGAGATAGTGGGAGATCCTACTTTCATGGATCTTGTTTTTCCTTCCTTGTAATTAGGTCCTACAAATATGGGTCTTGTAATTATTTTTCTTTGTTGGAGGGGGAGTGAGGAAAAACTATATATATTCCTTATGTGAGTCATGTAAAAAGGGAGAATAAAGGAGAGAATGCTTAGCTATTGAGAGCCATAGTGCTTAGCTACTGATCGAACATAGTGCTAGAATGTAAGAGAGGTTTGAGAGCTTACTTTGAAGAAGGAATATAGAAGATCTGGATTCCAGTTGAAGTAGATCCAGAGATGTAGCCCTAGAGGTGGAGGGTTGAACTCTATTATCAACATGGGTTGTCTCTCTCTTATTCACTTGAATGTGCTTCTTGATATTTTAATTCCATTTACTTATGTTTATGTGTTTATGCATTAAAATGGATGAACTATTGTGTTCAATTAAACCTGTATAAGCCACAATAAATTAAAATATCCTCACACCGTAACGTTGGTTAGAGTTGTGTGATTGTTGACATGTCTTCCTCTTGATTATATATGCATGTGCTAATTAATGCTTTTGATAAAATGTAATTCTAACCCATCAGCCAAAGAAAAAGGTCTTGGTTAAAAGGGTAGCAAAAATTTACTCAGATCAATGAGCTAGAACATTTTACAAGATTCATGGATATTATTAGGTTAGAAGTTAGGCAACCCATAAGAAAGGAACTTGTTGGGTCACCAGATAAAATAATGGCTCATGCATTTACGCAGAAGCTTGATGATAGTAATTCAGCTGGGATACCATCTGTAACAATAAAAAATGATACTTTAGTCTCAACCACAACGAATAATCTTGTTGGAGTACAATATACGGTGAGCCAAATTCCAGATACCCATTTACAAGGAATTTCATTGGTGTCAACTTTGGTTACATTAATGCCAGATTGGCTGTAAAATAATCGTCCAATACAAGACAGCATATTTCATAAACAAAGGATTATCTTGGTATAGGCAAATAAAGAAAGAGGCCTGTCAAGTATCTAAGGCATGATAAAGAAGGATATCGTCCTCAAATGAAGAATACATTTCTGGTTCACCTTCTGAATTTATTTTTGCCCAAGGAACTCAAACTTGATGAAGTAGGTATTTCTATGCAAATTTTGATTCTTCCTATGTTGGTCCATGCCTTTAAAAAGGGACAAAATGGGCATGATGTTGATCCTTTTATTATAAAATCTATTTTTGAAAATATGCTTGATCCATCTGAAGAGCTAAGCTTAGAATACAAAGAGACCTTAAGGACAGAGTTTTTACAGCTAGCAACACTTTTTTTGAAGTATCTCCTTAATGATCTTGTGGAGACATTATTAGATAAATAACTTTTAGAAAAATTTCTCCTAAATATTTGTGGAAACAATGCTACACAAACATGTCTAATTTAACCTTTTCTAGATATGGTGAAGCTAGAAACTGTGGTATTAAGATAATATTCAGGTAAGGCTACATCTGAGAGGCTCAATAGTTGTCAATGGAATGTAGTTTATACTTAGTTACAATTATCAAATGGATTCCCACCTCTTGTTTATTCTTGAGTATTGGATATTTTGACAGACTTAGCAACAAATCTTTTGTCTACTATAAATGTTCTACTTTATATGGAACCCTGTTGAACACTAGAATCATCATGTAGGGAAATTTGAACATCCACACTAGAATATTTGAGACAAGCATGACCAACAATAGTGGTGTTTTTGGAGAGGCTTTGAGGGATAATGTGAACCTTGTACTCAGTGATAGCAGTTATAGAACTATCCAGGAAAGCTTTGAAACTCCTTCATATAGTCTCGTTCCGAGGCAGAGGCTTCATGTAGGTGAAACTCTCTGTGCTGCCTCAAGTAAGTTGACTTCAAGTTATTACAATCTACTTATGGAGAGGACTGGTAATATTGTGTTGCAATGGGAGAGAAATGCTAGTTATTGGGATAATGGGACTAAATCCATTACTGTATTCTATACCCATAGGTGCAATGTTTGTTGGGGATGGAGGATTTGTGTTGTTTGATAGAAGAGGGAGAATGGCTTGGTATCAATACAGTAATGAATATACAGATACTAAAGTGTTTTTGTGATATCTAAGGCTATATGTTGATGGAAATATCAGAATGTATTCATGGATTCAAGATTCCGAGTCATGGAAATTTTGATGGTAAGTTGTGGAGAAGTAGTGTGCGGTCTTTGCAACTTGTGGAATTTATGGTGTTTTTAGTTTTAATTCTATGGGACCTGTTTATGAATTCCCCTTTAAAGGAAGTTCTGATGCAACAATAGAGTCTAATCACCCGAAAACAAATGTAGAAAATTGGTGCCTCTTGATGGTTGCAAGGAAGGAGGAGGGGTCACTATGCATGAAATGAAGAGAATTGTTCTATACGACCTTTATCCTCCTCATGATGCTCTTGTTAATACAATATCTGAGAAATGTAAAGAGAAATGCTTGAATGCTGATTTATGTGTTTCTACAATGACCATGAATGATGGGTTTGGACTATGTAAACTGAAGAGAACAAAGCTCATTACTAGGTATACTTATGGTTTTGTTGCATCTGTGTCATTTTGTTGAGGCCTCAGAAATCCGTGGCAACAAGAAGGGGGATAACCACCCGGTTTGGACCTTAAAGCAGTTCCATTTGGGGTAGTGGCTCCGACTGGGTATGATGGGACCAGTTTCCCAGATTTGGTTTTTTTATGATAATTTGTGGGATTTTTTTTCAAAATATTTTAGAATGATGAATTACTACAAACTAAGACAAATTTATTTCTAAGTGTAAAAATTTGAATTAAATTTAATCTAACCCAGGGATAATATTTAAATGCGACTTAAAAGATATCTGTTCAATCTGTGATGATGAAAATCATCACAGTTTTAATAGAATTATTACTGTGTAAAATGATTCTCTTGAAAAAATAGTTAATCAAAAGAAAATGAAAGATATATCGCATTTATCTGATGACCATATATAAGATAACTAATTTCTACCTTTATATTGTACAATAGTGCAACTGATATTTCAGATGAAAATAATTAATTCTATATATGATTCATGAAAGCTGAGTTCATCACTAACATTCATAAACAAAAATAACATACATGATAATAGTACCAGATGTGTATTACTTCTGCTTATCGGATTAGTGATAATAGGCCATATCCAATTCTTCAATCAAAGAGTCGTTCAAATAATACAGAAGTGCACCAACAATGATTCAACAAAATGATATTTATAACTGAAAAAGGCCGTGTTCCATTACTTCATCAAGGCATCCACAAACTTACTTAGAAATAAGCATTATTTGCAAATGTTCTTAACAAAACCTTGGACCCTTCTTTAAATGCATGAAAAGGGTTTAAATACTAAAACTAAATACAAACTAATTAAATGATTTACAAAAATGTAGAGGAGGTTTCAAACAACCTTTCTCTAAAACTTAACTTGAACAATAATCTAGGAATTTAGAACTGATAATCCTGACTTTATGGATCATGCATTTATGTGTGATCATGAAGTTGGCAGATATCTAGCATTGTCTTGAGCTGAGCTGACTGAAATATTCATGATCAAATTTGGTCCTTGAAGATAGTATTTGAGATTGTTAACTGAGACTTTTGGGCTAATTATGTGAGAAATAGAAGAGTTTGCTGCTGATGATAAGGTTTGATCAGAAAATTCCAATAATTTTCTAGATCAAACTTATTGAATTTCTCGATTATTTCTTCCTGTTGTTCTACTCTCTGTGTCCATTTTAATTCTACTTCTTTTTTTATTGAAAACACATCAGACGTGATTTCTTCAAGAAGTCCTGTTTTAAACAATTGGTTACATAAGAGATGTATAACCTCATTTGATTTGTTGGATGTCTTGGTCATTTCTCTTTCTGTTCGGATGATCTGTGATTCCCATTCTATAAATAATAATTCCTTGTGAATCTTGTCTATTTGTGGTAGATTAGCTTGCTTTCCTATATCTGAGTTTTTCCACTGAATGTATTCTTCAATTTTCTTTTTAAGTTTCTCACATTATAGTTTTTAGATTGCAATTTGCTGAACCATTATTTTATTGGAATCACAATAGGAATCAATCATATTACCTTTATGACAAAATATTTTTTGTTGTTTCTTTATCAAAACATTTATCTCAAGTTCTTCTTTAATGAACTTTTCTGATTTTGATTTATTCTGTAACTCTGCCATGGATTTTTCCAGCTGTGTCTGTTTCTCTTTAAGCTCTGCGTGATTTTCTAACTTAATATTTTCAATATCTTTATGGAACTGTGTAGAAATTTCTCTGATTTTTTCAGTAGTCTTGACTTTATATGCATCTAACATCTTTTCTAACTTCTGTATTCTGGAGTCGTTCTGTTTCAACAAGGTTCTAACTTCAGTTGCCTTATATACAGTCGCTGTGGCATAAGCTCCTGCATATTGTGAAAATTTAGTCAGATGACCAGTGGGATCCTCTAATGAATCCTTCAAAAGGACATCAACTAATTAATCTGTCGTTTTAGGAGTATTCTCATCAGTTATTTTTCTCTTATTCATTTTAACCACAGCTCTGTGGCTGGTACTATAGAAAATATCCAATGATGGAATGTCTTCAATCTGTAGGATGATTTGATCTGTAGAGTAAGCTAGAATGATTTCTTTGCTCTGTGTAGCTGGGATTCTCTGTAGAGGGTTGAAAATTTCAACTATTTTCCGAGAAGACTTTAGCATTTGAAAACTTGTTGCTTGGTCAGTATTGACCTTTTCTTTAGGATTCTTTATTGCTTGGGAAACTTGTTCCCATTCATTCACCAGGTCTTTACCTTGGGATGATTTAGACTGATCTACCGTGCTCTGATCCTTTTGCACTTCCTTTAAATTTGATTTAGTGCCATTGTTCTTTATTTTCTCTTGCAACTCTATTTCTTGAAGAATTTGGTCGATTTCCAAATTATTTCCAAATTTTCTTTTGTAGATTCAGATTCATCCTCAGATTGATCTAACTTATCAGATTGCTGTTGAGACTGCCCATATTCATTTTCAGAGCCATCTTTCATTTCTTTATCGAGACTAACACTTGCAGTATGTTTTTATTCTTCAATAAATAACAAATTCGAAGGGACATTTTTCAATCTCTCATTTCTATATACTTGAAAAGCTTCAACCTCTTCTTGAATTAATTGACTAGAAATTATTTTAACAATATCAGAAAAATCTTCGACTCCTTGGAAGAAGTCATCAAATTTGTCTTCTTCTTTTATGAAAGGCTTTGTTTTGAGTTTTTCTATTTAATTTTTAATTACATCATCGGGGTCATATAATCTTCCTCGCATGAATGCTAGATTCATCATCTGAATATTAGGAACCTCTTTGTATGTATGGCTGATATTGGCCAAAGTGAAGGTGCCGCACTGTAGAGGGAAAGAAGGCCAAATAGCCTTTTTTATCATATTTTAACTGTTTTGTGACACCATTGATGAGCTGATAAGTTATCTCTCTCCCAAACAATCTATCTGGAACATAGTATGGAAAAACATGTGGAAGAGCATAAATTCCAAATACTCGAATATGTGTGAATTTATCTTCAGCAAATCATCTTGCTGTAGGAAAAATATCTTTACCGACTTCTTTGGAAACCCTAGGGATCTTTTCATTGAAAATCATTTGATACATAGGCAACATGAATCCCTAACATACTTTGTAGAAATGTAGATGGAATTTAGAGTCCCAGAGTTCTTCATGGTATATGTGAATTGGGGTAGGGTTTTTAATGGTCCATTTCCAACCCATGATTGGAAATGTGGAAGTGAAACAGATGGAATCCATAAATAAGCAGACATGTAAAAGGGTGAATTTTCTTGGGATGAAGCACTCTTTTTATTCCTATATTCAACAATATTTTTGGTTAAATAATTGGACAAAAGGTGTGCGCAATTCAAAATGGATGAATTGATGATTGTGTCAATTAAGGGAACCCAATATCTAGCGAACCTAGTACTATCAGGTTTGGAAAATAGCCTACACAACATACTAGCAGCATAGCAATAAGGGTAAGGGATTTTTGTAATGGGGTAAGTACCAGATTTTTCCTGCTTCAATTTCCCTTCATTGTCTTTCCATTCATGGATGACCTTGATAAGATCTGGATGTTTAGCTCTAAACATTTGCACATATCTATTATCATACTTCTATTGCAGATTTGGTAGATGATACATGGCTGTAAAATCTTCAGCTTTGAAAGAGCCCATAATCTCTCCTCTGGAATTCTTGAAAACTCTATATTTCAATATTTAAGTTCTCAACTGCCCACTTAATCATATCTGTGTAAGGCATAATATTCGGTCTTGCGGCTATTCTGTGAATAAACGAGCATGCAACATCGAAAAGGGTTGCATCATAGGTGGAATTAGTACCTATCGCAGATGTTTTTGTTATCACCTTTGGTCCTTCATCCTCAAAAAGTTTGTACATAGCTTCCCATGAAGAAATGCCACAATCCTTGTTACAGACAGTGTCTAAAAATAATGAAGGCATATCTGTATTATCTGAAGATGATGATTGAGACACCTCTTTACCCTTTTTACTCATCTCTAACTTTCTTAACTCGATAATTGATTTCCTGAGAGCAAAGTGAAATATATCATATAATGAGCATTACAAAGATATATTAGGGATTTATTTCAAACTCAACTGAAAAACTATCAATATTATCAATTATCTCTTCATAATTCCTTATGATTTAAAAATTTAATGCTTGACATGGCTTCACACACAATACTTATCAATCGTTTAAAATCGTTAAGATCTAAAATTCAATTTGATATGACATAAGTTGATTTTCACACGTTGATATCATTAAATGCACAAATCGCGATGATTCCTTAAAATATTTCGTGATTGTCTCATAAATGTTGCGAAATGCGATCTGCGCAAATTGCAGATCACAATATTTAAAAGATACATTTAAGTATATATTATAATTCACGCGCGATGCGGTTTGTGAAAGCTTAAAGTGGATGCGATAACAAAAAATGATTTATATTTTTGAGTTTATTCGCTTCGTCGGGTCTACAGCTGTCATAACTTATATTACTTTGTTTATTTAAGTTTTAACTGAGTTAAGTGCAATGCGAAAAAGGAAAGTAAATATTTTTATTTCTTTGGAAAGGCTTTTTTAAAGAGCACATTTCGCAATTCGTAGATTTTATGATTTAGGATTCTTTTTGAAGGATAAAACATGTGATAAGTGGTGCGCTTTAGGTAGAATTTTTTTTTTCTAAGTGTTTTTAAAATAAATTTTAAAACGGATTTTCCTATTTGTTTCTAAGGGTCCCTATTTATGAAAAATAAATGGGGGTTGTTGTATAGCACAACACGTTCTTGAAGAAATGTCTTGTGCCAGAGGCAGTTCCTTCTCAGATTATTCCATGTGGAACTGGTCAATCCAGTTCATCACCTGCAACTTAGAGTGCTTCTAATCTTTGCCATGGAAGTGCCTTAGGCATATGCAAGGTTTTTCTTGTGGGTGCAAACTTGGGCACTCTTGGGGAATTTATCGTTATAGAAGTTGGGGTTGGTCTATGTATTTTGAAGAAACGTAGTAGAGGCAAAGCACTTCAGTCTAAGAAAATTGCGTTGTTGAACACCACCAATATAGGGACTCTCATCAAGATGTCATTTTCAGAAGTACAAGAGCTAACCAGTAATTTCAAGGAGAAGTTGGGCTCTTTAGTTTACAAGGGGGTTTCTTCCAATAACAAAGTTGTGGCGATCAAGCAATTCAATATGGAGGTTGGAGAGAAGCATCTTAGGATGACACTGTCAACTTTGGGAAGCATCCACCATAGGAATTTGGTTCAATTTCAAGGTTTCTACTATGATTCTAAGAATAGATTCCTGATTTACAGAATTTAAGCACTTTTTTTGGTTTATAGAACAAAAGCGTCAAAATAGCAATGAAGCTTTACAAACATTGGAACATCGTCAGAATAGAGACGAAGCTTTAAAAATGTCGGAATAACATTGGAAGAGCAACCAAAGTGACGCCAACTTGAAAACGTTGGAAGAGCAACAGAAACTTGGAAACATCGAAAGAGTGATGACAACTTGGAAATGTCGGAAGAGCAATGAAAAGTTGGAAACATCAGGAGAGAGATGAAAATTTGGAAATGTCGGAAGAATGATGAAGACTTGGAAACGTTGGAAGAGAGAAGACT
Organism: Pinus albicaulis; assembly: GCA_034641835.2. Classification (NCBI taxonomy): domain Eukaryota; kingdom Viridiplantae; phylum Streptophyta; class Pinopsida; order Pinales; family Pinaceae; genus Pinus; species Pinus albicaulis. The sequence continues at coordinate 1,471,119,967 of CM076581.1, forward strand.
ACTTGGAAATGTCGGAAGAGCGAAAAAAACTTACAAATTTCAGAATTACGACACTACTAAAAAAACGTCGGAATTAGTGTCGCTCTACCGAAAGTTATTATAAGTGTCACAATTTTGACGGGACAAGAAACGATGTTTTTCACCACCTCAAGGTGTCGCTCTTGGGTTTCTTATGTGTCGCAAGAGAGACATTTTTGCTATCAGATATTGGGCCAAATGTGCTAGTGTTTAATTCTATGACCCTTATATGTATTTTTTACTAATGAAATTTGGTCGATTTTGCAGGGAGAATCCATAACCATTTCGATTGGTTATTCTTCATCCCTTCAGGTAAACTGTGGTCTATCCCTACCACTGATTTCCTCATGATTTTCATTTGTCTTTAGCTCTCTGATTGTTGGTTTCTTGTATTTTTCAGAGAGGCATCCTCTATCTTCCATACGAAGACATTTTAACAACTTCCTTCTCCTTCCACCATTGCGACGACACTCTTTCGAACCAATCAGCAACCCTCTAACCCTTATTCGTCTTAGAAGAGGTAAGTTCCCCTCGAATTGTCTCTTGGGTTCAATGGTTCTTCTCAGATTCACCTTGGAATTTCTGGGTTTTGGTAATATAATAAAATGTCGTTTTTAATTTTGGATTTTGGGTGCCTTCCCTACCCAAAATGCTCTCGGTTTTCATTTCACATTTCTTTTTATGACTGCTCTATTATGTTTTCAAATCCTCTTTCCAACAATTGTCATTTTACGACTGTTGTGTGCTATTTGCAAATCCTCTTTCCAACATTTATCTTTTTTTTTATTGAATCAGTTTTCTACTCCTCTTAGACCTTCCAGATTTCATAATTGAAAAATCTATCATTGGAGTTTATTAATTATAGCTCATAATTTTTTCTTTAATGGTGCTCTATGTAATGGGCCACGCTGCAATGATTGAATTCTAATTTCTAACTGTAGGCATAAGAAAAAGCTTCCCTGCAAAAACCCATCAATTACTCTTTGAGTTGCTGGGTTGCATCATGCCATGACTCAATGTGACTCTGTATCACATGGGTCAGTGTGACTTTTGGGTCAACGTGACTCTGTATCGAATGAGTCAGCATGCCTCTTGGGTTAGAGTAAAGTTCAGTCCTATGATTATGAGAATATTAGTTTATATCCCTCGTTTTCTTTCCTTCCAACATTATGTTTAATCTTCTTACTAGGGATCGTGGTTTTACTTTGAAATGCTAGTTCTATGGGAAACTACGTCAGTAACTCTCTGTGATGCCCATTAGACCTTTGGTTGTGTGACAAAGATAATTTTTATTCTTCAGAATGTAATATTGTTTTTTGACAGGTAAGTTTATATTGTGTTTTTCTTTGAAATATTTTCTTTATGATATGGAAGTGTACTACCCAGAATGTAGGTTACTTCACTCTACGTGTTAATAAAGTTAAATAGTATCCTTAGGATAGCATGAAGCATGTCTATCCTCTTTTTTTTTTTATTTGATTCTTTGGGTTTTCCATTTAGTACTTACGCTCTATTTTAACCTTGTTTTTTAGTTCACACATGATAATTTTGGAGTTATATATGTATTTATTTCTTACTCAAAATGCTGAGTGTATCTAGTTATACTTTAGTGGTTCTTCACGACATTATTTATACCATTCATAGTTTTATTTGTAATTATAATACTTCTCTTATACTTCTTCATAGAGTTATATTGCAATTTGAATTGCTCTACCTTTTGTTCGTTGGTTTGAAATCATAAGTATTAGGTTTCTATGAGTTGTTAATTTGTTATATTTCTTTGTGGATTCATATTGCAACCTCAGGTTTCTCTTACTTGCATTGTTCGTAGCAATTGCACTGGCACTTATGGTATTTCCTTTTACCTTTACTCTACTTATGAAATGTGCGTACCTTTGTGGGGGTTCTTCCCCTTAAGATATCACATTTTCTCTTATTGCAGACTTGATCTCGCATTGAGGTTTGGCACAATCCCTTTTACTTCTCAGTGAACTCTAATTTTTATTTACTACTTTGCATAAATTTTGATATTATAATTTATTCTCTTTTGTATTGTTCTTCAATTCATAATCTGAGTTTTAATATCGATTTTTACTACCAAGGTTAACTCTTTGGCTTAGATCCGGACTAGTGATCATGAAGCTGACATTCCCTCCTCTTCAAGTTAAGTCCAATTTATTAATTTATTATCTATTTTCATATTTATTAATTTCTAGTGCACATATTGAAAGAAAATATTACTTAAAAAATTATAGATCTATATATGCAAATGGAGAAATCAAAGATGGAACAGTAGACTGACGTAAGTCATCCTCATGTCTTGGACAGTGTAATACTTTTTATTATTCAATTAGATTTTTCTCTAATTGTCGCATATTCTTCTGCAGGTATTCTCTTGTAATTTTTCATTGATTTGCATGACGCAATTGCCTCTTTTCCCTCTCATGCTTACCAGTTATTCTTTCTTTATCAGGTCATTAGGTTACTGTTCCATGACTATTCTACTTCTAGCACCTAGCTAGTTGAGCGTTACTAGATTTTATGTGTCAAGGCCATGCTTGGTCTTTGACAATAAATTTCATGGATGTAACATTTATCGTTTTTCAATTAGTCACATGTATATATGACATTGACATTCTCAAGGATATTTAAGAAATATCGTACTTAGACAGTTTATCTATTTGATATTTTGAATTCCGAGTTATCATATTGATGTAACTGCTTTCAATTTTCAGAGGTGTAACGGCTCTCCCAGTTTCACATGATTTAATATACTATATGTAATTTTCAAAAATCCTCTTGTTTGTACTGTTGGATTTCTTGGTGCTTTCTAGTACCTGTTGCATGTATCAATATTTTACACCTAAATGTATCTGTAATTTCTTGTACTTGTTGGCTAAAATACTTTACTGTAATTCATTTATGCATATATACATGGTAATGTTTATCAGAATATAACCCCCTTGGGTTTATAATTTCACAGACTCCTATTATATCCGCTTTCAGTAACTTAGTTTGTGTAAGAAAAAAATGTATCTTTATTGTATTTAATTACAACGTGGACACTGTACAATACACATTACTAATTACTTAATATTTTATTAACTATTTACATGCCACTAGTACATATCAATACTTAAATCTTTAGTCCAATAAGTAATATAAAAGAAACAAATATAAACTCTTAGCATACTACAATTTCATACTTTCAAGGTAGAATTTTTCCTATTACTTTAGATCAGGATTCTTATCTAGCAATTTATAACAAAATAAGAAGTTCAGTATAAAACCTCATCACATAACATACCAATTTGTAAAGACGAAGTTTCCTCCCAACCACAAGCTTCTCCTCAGAGCAGAGATCAATATTCCCTAGTGTTGACAATCCTCAGTCACACTATTGATGGAACCTTTAAGCCCACTTTCCCTCAGCAAGTTTCCATAATGGCATCCTGTTATTATGGGTCATTGTTTCCCATAGCCTAGGCTTTTAATTTGTGTTTTCGACAAAATACTACTTTAAAACTAGCTTTTTCGGAGCACAATTTATCTTACCTCTTCCAAATAACTTTCCTCTTTACTAGGGATTTTTATTAGATATTTTTCTCCCATATAATTTAATTATTATTCTTTTCCAAGGCTTTTCTGGAGAATTTTGGGAATTGAGATTATATCCCATCCTCATGGATAAGAATTTCCCGATCTCAATACTCTCTCTTTACAATATTTCCATTTCTTTCATAAATAATTATTAACTTAAAATAATTCTTCCAACAACATAATTGTTCCATACATCCACCTAGACCTTGGTCTTATTTGCACAATATAAAAGTTGTAAATTGGGGGTGTTACATAGCCCCCCCGTAAAAAAAACTCTTTCCTTGGTGTTAGCAGATAACTTTGGTTATTCTTTGAACAACGTTGTAAACACTTCCTTCATAATTTCTTCCCTCTCCCATGTAGCTTCTTCAGGTGTAAATTTATTCCACTGCACTTTCACCTTATCTACTGTTCTATTCTAGAGCACGGTTTTTGCATGTTGCAATATACAAAGTGGTACTGGAAGAAATTCCCCTTCTGTTTCCACATGTATCAAAGTTTAGTCAACCAAGTGAGAAGGATCATGAACGTATGTTTTCAATAATGATACATGAAAAACATTATGAACTTTAATATGAATCAGTAGAGCCAATTTATAAGGTATTGGGCCCACTCGTTCCAAAACTTCAAAGGGCCCACAGTATCGAGGTGATAACTTAACACAACTCCCAGTGTGGAAGGTACTCTTGCGAGGTTTGATCCTCAAGTACACATGATCCCCAACCTTAAATTTATTGTGTATTATTTTCTTATCCACATAACTCTTCTGGTGGTCTTGAGCTGCTTTGATGTTCTATTGAATTTGTCTTAATGTTTGTTCCATCTCATGTAGTGCTTCAATTCCAAGTACCAGTTTGTCCTCTAGTTGACTCTAGCTAAGTGGAATATGGAATTTCCTGCCATACAAAGCTTCAAACAAACTCATTTTAATAGAGGATTTATAACTGTTGTTGTAAGAAAATTCTTCCAAATGCAAAAAATCCTCCTTCTTGGTGGGTATGTCCATTACATACATGTGAAGCATGTCCTCTAGTATTTGGTGTGTCCTTTCTGGCTTCCCATATGTCTGGGGATGATAAGTTGTGCTAAAGTTCAGCTTTTTTCCCATTCCTCAAATAGTATCTTCCAGAATGCGGAGACGAACTTTGGATCCCTATCAGAGATGATCATATTTGGTATTACGTGAAGTTTGAAAATGTCCTTCATAAACACACTGGCCACTTCTACTGTCCAAAAAGTGGATTGCACTAGAATAAAATGTGTTTCCTTGGTTAGTGTGTATACCACCACCATAATGGAGTCATGCTGGTATTTAGTACGGGGTAGTCCAGTGATAAAATCCATGGACAGAACTTCCCACTTTCATTCTGGAATCGAAAGAGCATTCAGTAAACCTGTAGGATGTTGATGCTCTACCTTAACCTGTTAGCACTCCAAACATCTTGCTAAGTAATCAGCTATTTCTTTCTTCATTCCCAACCAAAACATATTTTTCGTCAATGATGTCACCATATTTTGGTAACTTGGATGACCTGAATAAGGTATCTTATGGTATTCATCCAGATGTTTGTGTAGAACACTATTCATGAGGCACATGAAAGTAGCAGGGGCATTTGTGGGTCTGGAAGTTACCACTACAAGCTCGTAATGTCCATACCGAGTTCAGAGATTTGTTCTGTGTATGTCTTCATCTTTGACGTGAAACTGGTGATAACCAGTTCTCAAGTCAATTTTTGAGAATATTGTTCCCCCCCTTAATTGATCAAAAAAATCATCTATTCATGGGAGGGGGTACCGATTCTTGATGGTTAACTTGTTTAACTATCTATATTCTATGCACAGCCTGAGGGTACCATCCTTCTTCTTGATAAATAAAATTGGCGCTCCCCATGGAGACATACTTGGTCTGATATACCCCTTGTTTAATAATTCCTGCAGCTGAAGTTTTAGCTTTAAAATTTTAGGGGTGCTCATTCTATATGGGGCTCGAGAAAGTGGGGTGGCCCCTGGTACTATATCAATAGAGAAATCAATATCTCTTAGAGGGGGAAGTTGAGGAATTTATTTGGGAAATAAATCTTGGAAGTCCTTAATCACTGGTAAATTTTCTATAGGTTCATTTTTTTCTTGTTGTCCCAAATATTCAATTTGTACAACATACAATTGAAAACCCTTCCTTGTTGTCTACTTCAACTATAATGCATAAATTTGTCTAAAAAACATAGGTTTTTGTTTCCCTCTTACCACCACTTGTTGTCCTAGTGCATTAGTACAATGTACTGTTTTTTCCAAACAATTTACTACTTCTTTCTATTGTTCCAGCCGATCCATACCAACAAGGAGGTCATAAGATCCTAATGGGAGGATATTCAGATTCAAATCTGTAATGTACCCATTCAAGTTTACAGGATACTTGTGCAGTTCATGAGTGACCTTCCGTTTGGTTCCTGTAGCCAACTACACCAGCCAAGGGTGCTGAAATTTTTCTACCTAAAATTTACATTTTCCCACTATGTGTGGACTAATATAACTTAAACAAGCTCCAGGATCAATTAAAACAGACACGAGTTAGTCAGAAATGATACTTTCAATTTCAATCATAGTTGATTGATGTTAAGCATGTCAGTCTTATAATGCGGTGCTGATTCGGGGAATGTTTCAGGTAACATCATTCATTGTGGTTGCCTCCAGCACTGCTTGAATGTTCTAAATAACATGAGTGTTGTGTGGGAAGTCACGTAACATGTAAGGCTCTCCACATCCCTAGCATTTCAAAGGTTCCTTGCTTTTTACCATGGTATCTCGCTTGTAGTTCACTTCCATGGGCTTGGAACTTGTGTGAGAATGGGATGTCTGATTTTCGCCACCTTTATTGAACCTTTTACGCTGGCAGTTTCTTCCAAAAAAATTTAGATACACTGGTCTGGGCCTTTTTGAGCTTGCTTCAACCTTCCATTTCTCCTTATTCTGCCAGTTTTGCAAGTGGTCATTCCTGCCTTTAAAATGTTGGTAACATAGTGAGGCCTTCCAGAAAGCTTCATCCATAGTCTTTGGATTTTCAAACTCAATTCTTTCTTTGTATATAGTGGCTAAACAATTTAGAGATCAATGTACCTTTGTTTTTTCTTCTCTTATGTATGGTACGTAGCGAATTAAATTTGTGAAATTCGTCACAAATTCATCAATGGTGAGTTGTCCCAGCCTTATCTCATGGAATTCATTTTCTATGTCATCATAATACCTCTCACTGAGCTATCGAGATTTAAAATTCTCCCGAAATTCTTCCCATGAGACAGTCTTTTCATCCAGCAAGTGTATGATTTTGGTCTCTTTTCCCCAAAGTGTGGCTTTACCTTGCAATTGGTAAACTTCTAACCTTGCTTTTAGATTACTTATGAGCTCATATAATTGAAAATACCTTACCATATTCAGGAGCCAGGCTTATACATCCTCTTCCTTCTCACCGTCAAAGGTTGGAAGCTTGATCTTGCGGAATTCCCCTTGAAACTCCTTCCTGTTTTTGAACTTAGAGTTTTCTTTACCAGATTCTTCCCATTTCTTAGAATTCTCTGATTTTGGTTCTGTTTCTTTTCTTTTCAGTTTTTATTGTTCTTCCTCTTGATGAATGGATCTAGAGGTTAATTCTATTAGCAACATCTCTTGTTTTTTATTGGCTTGCAGTTAAGGTTCATTGCTAGTTCTTAGTTGAACCATTTCCTGCTGCAATGTTTTTGTAATTTCTAGCATCTGGCAATTGGGATCTGGTGGGGAATCCTCATCCACTAGTTCCACATACAACTCTTCTCTTTCAGGCATGAAAATAATAGTAATTCTATCTACACTTTATATCTGATGCACATAAAACAATTAGCATTCATAATTCATAATATGTAATTGATTCATTGTTTTGTAACACAATTCTTTAACCATAAATTAAACTTCCAGACAATAGAGTTTCCATATGTTGGGGTCCATAAGCCCATTGTTTTAACTTGGGATCTGATATCACTTGTCATGTCTCCAAATTTTTTTTTTTTTTCATGTAATTATATGTGTGATTATTCACCACCTTTCTCTTTAACATCTTGTCCCAATACTATCTCTGTTATGGTTATAGTGAACGCATCCCATGTGAATCCTTAGTTATAATTTAACATGGTTAATATATACCACATATACATTACCTATCCCTTATCTTTACCATACCCTTACCTTCTCATTTTCTTCACCCCATACCCTACATCTAATTTTTAATATTGTAAACTTCTAACATTATTAATTTTTATCCTAATCAAATCCACTAACCCTCTAACCTATGGCCTTATTGAAATCATACTCAAATTCCCATATTAATATAGATATTCCTATATTAACCTAAATAGGATCTACGCACATTAATACACTTAAAAATGCATATTGGTTTGGCTCCCACAAGGTAAGTACGAAGGTTTATATGCTTCTACTATAATTTTCATTCCGAATTTATTGAAGGTACCCCACCTGAGGACATGTCCATCTCTCCAGTCTCCATGTAGAAATGGTCACATGTCCTCACATGGCCCTCACGCTCCTTTCGAGGTCTCAAATGGATGATGGAGATTCAACTAAGATGGATCTACTGTTTTGATGTGTTGTGAAAACCCTAAGGGGTTTACCCTACCTCTCTGCCTCATTTCAACATTTTCGTTGTGTGTTTGGAGTTTGTTTCAAGGAAAAGTTTAGGGGCTAATATTCACAAGTGTGGTAATTTTCCATGCTTTTCCAAAAAAAAGATTCGTCAATTTCCATTTTTTCTAAAAATTATTCGCCGGCAAAAATTGTTTTACCTTAGAAATAGTCAAATCTTATATAGAGACTATATAAAATTATTAGAAGTTTTAATAATTTTCCTAAAACATTGCCAAACATTTTACAAATTTCATATTATGTACTAGTGAGATTCACCAAGCTTTATAAACTTTAAAATAAATTTCCATCTCTAAAATTTTCCCTGGTTTGTTTGTCTCTCTGGAGCTATGCCTTCATAGCTCAACCTACAAATATGTTTACTATACATTCTGCGCGTAATTCTTCCATTGTTATCATGATGACTAGGGTTTAAGCCTAATACAGTGCAGAGCCTTGTAGCCATGCCCTCACAGGAAACTTGTTTATGCATTTTGTTTACTCGAGTACTGTGACCCTTATATGTTTTGTTTACTAATGAAATTTGGTCGATTTTACAGGGAGAATCCACAACAGTTTCGACTGGTTACTCATCATCCCTTTAGGTAAATTGTGGGTTATCCCTACCTCTGATTTGCTCATGATTTTCGTTTTTCTTTAGCTCTCTGATTATGGGTTTGTTGTATTTTTCAGAGAGGCATCCTTTGGCTTCCATATGAAGAGATTTGAGAAACTTCCTTCTCCTTCCAGCATTGCGACGACACTCTTTCAAACCAATCAGCAAACCTTTAGCCCTTATTCATCTCAGAAGACGTAAGTTCCCCTCGAATTGCCTCTTAGGTTCGATGTTTCTTCTCGGATTCACCTTGAAATTTCTAGGCTTTGGTAATATAGGAAAATGTCATTTTTAAATTTGGCTTTTGGGTTCCTACTCTTCCCAAAATGTTATGGGTGTCCATTTCCCATTTCTTTTTATGAATGCTCTTTTCTATCTACAAATCCTCTTTCCAGAAATTGTCATTTTGTGACTGTTATGTGCTATTTTCAAGTCCTATTTCCAACATTTATCTTTGTGTTGACTGAATGAGGTGTTTACTACTCTAAGACCTTCCAAATTTCGTAACTGGAAAATCTAGCATTGGGGTTTTTTTAAATTATAGTTAGTAATTTTTTCTTTAATCGTGCTTTGTGTACTGGGCCACGCTTCCATGATTGAATTTGAATTTATAATTGTAGGCATAAGCAAACCCTTCCCTTCAAAACCCCTCAATTACTCTTTGAGTTGTTTGATTGCATCATGCCATGACTCAATGTGACTTGGTATCACATGGGTCAACATGACTCTTGGGTCAGCGTGACTCTTGGGTCAACGTAAATTTCAGTTCTATGTTTATGAGCATATTATTTTATATCCCTCATTTGCTTTCCTTCTAGAATTATGTTTACTCTACTTAGTAGGGATCAGGGTTTTACATTAAAATGAGAGTTTTGTGGGAAAATACAGTAACTCTTTGTGATGCCCATTAGACCTCTAGTCGTGTGACAAAGATAATTTTTATTCTTTAGAATGTATTATTTTTGCTTGACAGGTAAGTTTCTACCATGTTTTTCTTGGAAATATTTTCTTTATGATATGGCTTCATACTACCCAAAATGTAGGTTAATCCGCTCTGCATGTTGATAAAGTTAAATAGTATCCTTAGGATAGCATGAGGTGTGTCTATCCTCTGGTTTTTCGATTTTATTATTTGGGTTTTCCATTTAATGCTTACGCTCTATTTTAACCCAGTTTCTGTGTTCACACATGATAATTTCTGAGTTACATATGTATTTATTTCTTACTCAAAATGCTCAGTGTATCTAGTTATACTTCTCTGTTTTTTCACAACATTATTTATACCATTCATAATTTTATTTATAATCAAAATACTTCTCTTCTACTTCTTCATAGAGTTATATATAAAGTCTATTTTCTTTGCCTTTTGTTCATTGGTTTGAAAGCATAAGGATTATGCTTCTATGATTTGTTACTCTGTTATATTTCTTTGTGGATTCGTATTTCAACCTTGGGTTTCTCTTACTTGCATTTTTCATAGCGATTGTGTTGCCACTGATGGTATTTCCTTTTACCTTTATGCTACTTATGAAAGATGCATACCTTTGTGGGGGTTCTGCCACTTAAGATATCATGTAGTCTCTTATTACAGACCTGATCTCGTATTGACATTTGGCACAATCCCTTTTAATTCTCAGTCAACTCCACTTTTTACTTACTGCTGTGCATAAATTTTGATAATATAATTTCCCATGTTTTGTATTGTTCTTCAATTCATAATCTGAGTTTTAATATGGGTTTTTAATACCTAGGTTAACTCTTTGTCACAGATCCGGACTAGTGATCACGAAACTGACATCCCCTCCACTTCAGATTAAGTCCAATTTATTAATTTGTTATCTATTTTCATATTTATTAATTTCCACTACACATATTGAAAGAAAATATTACTTACAACATTCTAAATCTATATGCGCAGGTGGAAAAATCAAAGATGGAATGGTAGACTGAGGTAAGTCATTCTCATTTCTTAGACAGTGTAATAGTTTCTATTAGTCAATTGGATTGTTCTCTAATTCTCACATATTATTTTTCACGTATTCTCTTGTAATTTTTCGTTGATTTGCATGACACAATTGCTTCATTTCCTGCCCATGCTTACCAGTTATTCTTTCTTTCTCAAGTCAGTATCCCGTTTTTCTGTCATGGTTCTACTTCTGGCACCTAGATTAGTCCAACATTACTGGATTTTATGTGTCAAGGTCATGCTTGATCTTTGACAACAAATTTCATGGATGTAACATTTCTTATTTTTCAATTAGTCAAATGTATATATGACAGTGATATTCTCAAGGATATTTAAGAATTATTGTACTTAGATAGTTTATCTATTTGATATTTGGAATTTTGAGTTATCATATTCATGTAACTCCTTCCAATTTTCAGAGTTGTAATGCCTCTCCCAGTTTTACATTATTTAATATACTATATGTAATTTTCCAGAATCCTCTTGTTTGTAATGTTGGCTTACTTGGTTCTTTACTAGTAACTGTTGCATGTATGAATATTTTACACCAAAATGTATTTGTAATTTCTTGTACTTGTTGGTTGAACGACTTTACTGTAATTCATATATATATATATATATATATGGTAATGTTTATCAGAATATAACCCCCTTGGGTTTATAATTTCACAGACTCTGATTATATCTGCTTTCAATAACTTAGTTTGTGTAAGAAATATTGTATCTTCATTGTATTTTGTATATATGGTAATGTTTATCAGAATATAACCCCCTTGGGTTTATAATTTCACAGACTCTGATTATATCTGCTTTCAATAACTTAGTTTGTGTAAGAAATATTGTATCTTCATTGTATTTAATTACAATGTGGACACTGTACAATACACATTAGTAATTAATGAATATTTTACTAACTATTTACATACCACTAGTACATATCAATACTTACATTTTTAGTCTAATATGGTATATAGCCAAAACATATATAAACTCTTAGCATACTACAATTTCATACTTTCAAGGTAGAATTTTTCCTATTACATTAGACCAGAATTATTATCTAAACATTTCTAACAACATAAGAAGTTTAGTATAAAACCTCATCACATAACATACCAATTTCTAAAGACGAATTTTCCTCCCAACCACAGGCTTCTCCTCATATGTCTCCCCCAAGTAGAGATCAATATTACCCAATGTTGACAACCCCTTGTCACACTAGTGATGCCACTTTTGAGAATTTTGGGAAATCTTGAAATTATATCCCATCCTCATGGATACGAATTAATTGATCTCAATTACTCTGTCTTTATAGTATTTCCATTTATTTCATAAATAATTATTAACTTAAAATAATTCTTCCAACAACATAATTGTTCCATAGGACTACCTAGATCTTGATCTTATTTGCATAATATAAAAGCTATAAATCAGGGGTATTACAAAACTATTGGTTCTCGATCTACTTCCTCCACTTGGATGATGCAGCTAAGATTTTTTGCAGGACTTGGGTTCGTAGTAAAAGCTTCTTGCAACTGCACGAATTGTGTGTCGATTTTAATCCTATCACACAAACCCCCTTGAACAATTCATTTTCGATTAAATTTCCCAGACTCCCATTGCAATTCTAGACGAAGCCAGAATTGACTACAATTGGAAGTTCCACCAGGAAGCTTAGATATATTGATCCTGGGTGTATGGGGGCAAGTGAAAAGCACATTTCTTCGATCTTGGTGGAAGTAAATTTATCTGTGGGTTGCCTGGTAACATCGACCTAGAATGGGACTGTATCAAAAAATGCAAAGGGATGATTATTTGGGGCTGCCTTCTGGTGCCTTCTATGTCACTAGATGGGCGACTTGATCCAGTGGTTTCCCATGGGATGCCATTAGTTCAATCAAAGGACACTTGGTCACGAGGTTCGTCTCTCTTTGGGCGAGGAAGAATTTAATGATACTCAACTGCATACATGCCAAAGAGGTATGCCCCATGCTAATAATATCCTTTCTTCTATCGATTTATTGTCATCGTCAAACCTCTAATCCCCCCACCAAACAAAAATACCATTTCCCTTTGCCTCCATTGATAGGATCACGTCCATGCCAAGAGATTCTCTGAATCTTATCACTCCCTCCCCATCACTATGTAAGGAGAGAGGATGTAACCCTTTACCGTGGATTTTATTGATATCCCCAAATATTCGCATGATCATTTCACTCTGCCTTCTTCCACTCTTTCTCAGTCTCCTTCCACGCCCCCCCTTGAACTGACATCTCTGCCTACTGAACATGTTCATGATAACCTGCTGCCTCCTGACTCTCCCCAGAACTCTATTGGCAGTGGTTGTGGCTTTCTTCTCATGAACCCTACTCTAGATCTGGCCACCCTTATGGTTCATAAAGGTCACTATCATGCAGGGCCTCCAATAATTTCTCTTTCCTCTACCCAGAATATCACCATCCAGAAAAAGGGAAGGAACAAGAGTCGACATTTCTGTGGCAGACAGAAATATTGTTTTCGTCCCTTGCCGAATTTTGATGCTCTCCGTGATATCCTCTTCATATCTTCCTTCGACTCTGGGTCACTTAGAGCTTGCATGCCCAACCCAAATGAGACATGAATCACGTCATTTCTCTGAAAATAAAAACCACTTTTTCAACTCTTATTTTCAAATTATATCCTTATGGGTTTATCAAATTTCAAGTGGTAACACTTGTTTGATGCATAATTTGATTCTTCATCCAAGGACTACCCATGTTGCATACTTTTGATGGACCCTGCTACACAAAAAATGAGAAATACATGAAAAACGTGATTGCAATCATGTTTTTCATGTAATTTTCATTTTTCGTGTAGCGGGGTCCATCAAAAGTATACCACATGGGTAATCCTTGGATGAGGAATTAAATTTTTCATCCAACGAGTACTCCCACTCGAAATTTCAGTAAAACCTTAGGGAGATAAGTTGAAAATACAAGTTGAAATATTAGTTTTATTATTTTATAATTATCTTTTTACTTTTTTACGCCACAAATGGTGAATCACCCCCCATTATTGACATCATCATCTTGAATACTATTGGTTCTTATAAATTTTATTTTGGTTTTACATTTTTCTTAGAAGGCCCATTTTAGACCTCAAAAGTTCTCTAATGTTTTATTGCATTCTTTCAAGAAACTATGTGTCCTGCAGCTAAAGCCATCCCATATTTTCCATAATTGGTACATTGTTTGGGTGGACTCAAACAGATTATCTCGTGGTATTATCGCTATGTGGAATCTTCATTTTGCTAAATTTCATGCTTATGGTTTCGTTGTCAGTATTCTCCTCTCAGGAAAGATCAGGGGTTTCCCTCAATCCTTCCATCTTATTAACCCATATGCTCCCTGCCGCAATCGACTTTGTTTCTGGATCTGAGTTAATGCCCATAGTATTATTAACATATGTAAGCTTCTGACAATGGGCAATTTTAATGTCACCATGTCCTATGCAGAACACTGAGGTTCCCAAAGCCATTCAGACCCTATGGCCGATCACCTCTATCATATATTTGTTGATAATCACCTCATCTATATTAGTCCTATGCCTCTGATCCCCACTTGGACCAATCATAGGACTGAATATGCCTTCATTGCTAAAATACTCGATATGGCCTTGGTGCACAAATGCGTCCTTAAGAATCTTGGGAATCTAAAATTTTTGGTTCTTAAGTCTTCTCTATTTGATCACCATGCTATATGTCTCAAATGGCGGATGGAGACTGTAAAAAATAGACTCCCTTTCAAATTTAATAGAGTTTGGCTGGAGGATCCATACTATTAGTCCGTGGCTAAGCAATTTTGGAAGCTAAATGAGCCATCCCTTGGGATGTATGCCGCCTACTGTTTCATGCAGAATCTTTAGAACTTGAAGTACAAAACGAGACAATGGGAAATTCTTAAGAAGGAACAAATGATTAAAGAGGTCCACCAAATTACAAGGGAATATGATGAAATTTACAGTCAAATGGAGAGAAGGAATCCAGATCCTCAGACCCTCAGTAAGCTTAATGACTTGGTAAAACGTAAGAATGAAATATTGAAAATTCAAGAGATCACGTAGAAATTAAAGAGCAAGGCCATCTCGCTGAGGGAGGGGGACCACAATACTAAGTTATTTCACCATTACATTAATAACAAGAGAAATAGGAATGAAATTTGGCAGATTGAGGCTCAAGATGGTTCCCTAATGCAGTCGATGTCGTACATACAAATGGATGCACACAAATACTTCTTGGTTCTTTACAGTAGGTGTGGCATTGCATACTTCTTTGATCACCTTTGGGCCCTTAAACACTATACAAAAATATTTGGGGAGGCTAAAAACAATGCCCTTGTACAACTTGTCATAAGGGAGGAAATTATAGTGGTACTCAAGTCTTTTGCTCAAGATAAAAGTCTTGGCCCCGATGGATGGCTGGTTGAAATGTACCTCCATTTTTTCGACATTATGGCGAAGGATCTCTTTGAGGTGTTTGAGGAATCCAGGCTTCTCAGTGGGATTTTGGGGACATGAGTTCTACTTTCCTTGCACTTATACCAAAATCATCCAACCCAAATAATTCCAATTATTTTAGGCATATATCACTTTGTAATGTGATATTCAAACTTATATCAAAGGTTATTGCACGCAAGATATCAAGTGTCCTATATGTTCATATTTTGAGAGACAAATATGGATTTCTTTAGGACTATCTCATTCATGATGTCATAGCATCCGCACAGGAAGTCCTGCACTCTGTTCACACTAAGAAGATGGAAGCAATGAGTATGAAGGTTGATTTATAAAAATCATAAGATAATGTTGATTGGTCTTATATTCCCCTTGTGTTGCATAAGATTAGTTTGACTATGCCTTCTATTCAGTGGATTATGGCTTGTATAACACCTATTTGGTACACCGTTATCATTAATGGGCTTCGTTCAGATTTCTTTCAAGCAGGTCATGGTCTCCGTCAAGGTTGCTCTCTCTCCCCTATTATTTATTTTGACTATGGATGGCCTTAGCATGCATATCAAGGATGTCAATGCGATGGGTCATTTTTACGGCATTCAAGTCTCTCCGAGGGGTAAAGGTTACACACTCTTTTTTTGTGGATGACATTCTAGATTTTGGATTTTTTTCTCGTGCTCAATGGTCTACTCTTAATTATTTAATCCTTTGTTATGGAGTTTCTTATGGTTTATTAATGAATGGAGCCAAGTCACTCCTACTGGCGGACTCAGGTGACAAAGTGGACTTGGAATTAATTGCAAGACTATTTGGGGTAAAATTTTCCCCTCTTTCCAATGGAATTACATACCTGGGTCTGCGGCTTAAAACTTGCAAGTATCGCAATGCCGACTGGCTTTGGCTACTGGATAAATTCAAAAAAAGACTAGACAACTAGACTCATAAATGGCTCTCACTGGGTGGCCAGTTTATTCACACACAAGTTGTGTTCCAACAACTCTTCATTTATTGGGCTCATTTTTTCTGCTTTCATGACCATATTATTTCACTTATTAAAATGACTATCCCTTGCTTCCTTTGGTTGGGTGCTCGAGGACCCAACAAAATTCACCTGTGCGAGTTAGTGCTTTTTACAATCCCCAAATCACATGGGGGTTGGGGCCTGCTGGATATACATTCCTTTACACAATCTATTTTGATCAAGTCTTTGTGGAGAGCATTAACAAAGTTTGGCATTTGACCCACCTTATGTCGATCCAAATATGTGAATGGGTTGGGTCTTCGACACTTTTACAGATTGCAATCCCTCCCACTTGGCCACTTCATTTTCTAATATGCTCATCTAAGATTTAGGGAATGGACAGGATATCTTGTCGGATATCAAGGGCATCCATGGTATGCCACTGTTTCCTATATTGGATCTCAGACTACGACATGCACCGGCACATACGGGGATTATATATTTAAGTCAAATTATATCACACTCGCAACAAGGTTTCCCTATTTAGAAATCTCCAATGAAATTAGGCTATCGGGAAACATGTTTTTTGAATGTAAATCATACTTCAATAGGTGGTGATCCATGGGTCTTTGTCTTCATCCCGGGGTGATTAATTGGTTTGGGCAGGTAAAGTGTCTGAATCCTCCTTGGTTGTGGCTGACATCTATAGTGGTATTATAGCACATAAATGACCTTGCATTGAGCCTTTTGTTTTTAAAGGTTTTTGGAAAAATTCCATTTGTATTAAAATCATCATATTTGTCTGTTCGGTTTGGAGAAAAAAAATACTCACGTGGGACAACTTACTTAAGCGAGGGTTCCATGGACCTGGATGTTGCACTTTTGTATGAGGGAGTTGGAATCGATTTCTCATATATTATTATTCTCCTCAGTGGTTCTTTCCATTTGGCATTGTTTCACTTAGCTTCTAATAGACCCTGATTCGATGCCTCAAAACATCATCCATTGCATGACTTCCTAAGAAAGATTTGATTTGAAATTTCGATCCCTCCCCTTATTTTTCTTGTGGGAAATCTTGCTAGTTCACAACCGTTTCATTTTTTAGGACAAGGCCATTGTACCCTCTTGAATATACTGTGCCATTTTGTCATGGCCTCAATGTAACCCTCCTCCCTCTCCTCCTCCCAAGGATCTTTGACATCACCTTCTTCCTCAATCCTCTTCTCTGCCAGTAGGTTATTTTGATGGGGAAGAATAGTTGGGCATTTGTGGTTGTGGTCCGTGGATTAAACTAGACTGTAATGAACATTACAACATTTTCTACAATGGAGGTCTAGGTACGAAAACTAAAGCGGAAACCATGGCTTTATGGAGTCTTCTTTGGGTTGCATACAACTTGAAGATCAGGTTACATCACATTTTTTGGGACTCTAAAGTTGTCGATGTTAATGGATTTTCAAATTTTTAACCTCTTGAACTTTTTTGTTGGATCAACCGCATAAAGTACCTTCTTCAGTAGTGTCAGGCTCCTCAATTACAACATTTCTTCACGAAGGTCAACACTAAGGTTGATGCCCTTTCTAAGAAAGTTGTTAAGGAGCGCTCTGGATTTGTTCATTGTCAGAATTTCAAGGATGGACAGCGTGCAGAAGACAACATTTTAAAACTCCCATGATCCTACTTCTTCTAAGGCCCACTTTTTGGTTTATCACTCACTCTTTTCTTTTCTTTACTTTCGGTAGGTAATATCTGCCTTTGACATCTAATTTATTTCAATACTTTTGGTTAAAGTATATATTTGTTTGAATTAGCACTTTTTTATCATGTATATACTACTCTGGATGGTAATGAAGCTCTCTTCTTTCTTTTGGAGAGTGGTTTTCCTTCTAAGGCCGAATGAGATGGAATGTCTTGGTTGCAGTCACTTGGTTGGTCGAGAACAAAATTTGTGAATCATTACTGAAAATTTCAAAATCATATATTGGTTTACACATCTTGCTACAAACTCAATGTGTTTTTTCTTAAAAAAAAAATAACACAACCACATTAAAGCTTAACATCATTAACTTCACCACAATATTAACAATATTAACATTAAGGTGAGCATCTTCTATCTTCAAATAACATGAACTTTCAAAATTGGAAAATAACACATTTCACAACGTTATTGACATGGTTATGCTACTTTAATCTTTTAATCGTCACATTTTAAACAACATTTTTATAAGATCATGTAATATGAATATCAATTATAAAATTGAACACCTGACAATGGCAAGTCGAATATGGACAAACATATCGTGTTGGCTGACGAGCCATTTATTGGATACAGCGATCATATGAAATTAATTATTGAACAAACATGTGACAAGGTACGGACTGAAAATAATTATAAATTCTCCTACAGCGTTCCCCAGAACCGGAGGAACAGGAGTGAGCAACTATTCCTAGACACAACATGTGATAGATTACCTTTTTTTTCTTTGGAACCCTTGAAAATTGCAAATTTGCATCGCTATCTTCGCCAGCAAGTGGTCAACACTGTACATCAAAAGTTTGACAGCTTTCCAGGCTGAGATTTGGTGTTATATAACACCGTTTGCGACACTTATCTCCTCACTCATCTCGCCCCTTCTTCTGCTGAGCGAGAAATATATTCTGGTTTCTATCACCATGGCATTCACGTTGAAGTCAGCTACCGTATTCCCGTTTGTTCTGTTCCTGCTCCTGCTCAACACGGCCGCAGCCAATGGGTTGTCCAAGTCGAAGGTCGGCCGCCATTCGCTCTCCCGGTGCCTGGCCTGGAGATTGAGCGTGGAGACCGGCAGCCTCAGAAATTGGACTGTCGTTCCACCAAAATGCGTCAGCTATGTGGAGAAATATATGATGACAAGTGGTCAGTATTGGGAGGATTCGAAAGTAGCAGGGTTAACCATTCTAGATTACGTTAAAACCCTAAAACTTTCCGGAGATGGGAAGGATGCGTGGGTGTTCGATATCGACGAAACCCTTTTATCCAATATTCCTTATTACCAACAACATGAATTTGGGTAATTCTCTATATAAAACATTCTCTTCATATATATATATATATATATATATATATTTCATTCTTTCATCTTCAAAGTGCGTGGGTTAATATGCAAATGCAAGATAAAGTGTACATTAGAGTTTAAATTTTATCGAGATTTAGGTTAAAATTTCATAGGGTTGAGGATGAAAGTTAAATTTAGGAACTAAACCATTTTAAGTGGTTTTTTTGCACAATGTTAATGATAGTATTTTATTAGCGGATAGATAATGATAGCATTTTATTAGTGAATAGATTCTAATCACAATATCTTATTAGCTAATAGATAGCTAATAGTATCTTATTAGTGGATAGATCGTGATAACTAAGATAAATCCATTAGTAGATAGATCGGGATAGCATCCCATTAATACATAAATAGTTAAGAGCAATTCCATCCCATAGATGAGCTAGCGCAAGCCTGAGCTCAACCTGGTTTAAAAAAACAATGAAATGCATGACAAGGTTTTAGTGCTTTGTTTTAACAGTGGCGAGGCTTTCAATACGAAAACATTTGAAGCGTGGGTATTAGAGATGAAATCGCCTGCGCTGCCGTCGTCTCTGCTACTCTATAACGGTTTGTTAGCTCGGGGCTTCAAGATCATGCTCCTAACTGGGCGGGACGAATCTCAAAGGAATATAACGATCCATAATCTGTCTCAGGCCGGCTATAAGGGCTGGTCTGCTCTGCTACTGAGGTAGAAATCCATATATCTGTTTTCTTGCTCTTAATTATTTAAAGAACCTAATGAATTGAATGAGTAGGAAACTAATATATGTATGGAATGTATGAATTACAAGGGGGGAGAGCGATCAGGGCACCTCGGCCGGCGTGTACAAACCCAAGAAGAGGGGAGAACTGGTGAAGAAAGGGTACCGTTTGTGGGGAAGCGTGGGCGACCAGTGGAGCGATCTCTCAGGACCCTACGAAGCATTGCGCTCCTTCAAGCTTCCCAATCCTATGTATTACATTAATTAAAATAGCTTGTCAATGTCTCCTCGATTCTGTGTCACCAATAAAATCCATCACAGTGCACATTTGTTGTCAATTCACAAATGTTATTCCTTTTCAATGCAGCAATTATGTAATCGAATCACAGTGGTTATGGTAATTTTCTATAATGTTTTCGTTTTTCGTTTTTTACATAAACCTAATTTTGCTTTCAGATATCTAATTTAAAATTGAAGTTATGAATCAATATAGATTTATTTTAGATAAGAATTTATTTCCAAATTTTTTTAAAACGTAAATACAATATGTAATTTTTTATTGTTTAAATTATATTTTTAAATATTATATTTAAAATATATAAAAAATCAAATAAACATTTTAATTATAAAATATTACTTTATCCTCATTCATATATATATATTAACATGATTTATTTTTATATTAACACGATTTGTTTTTATTTTAACAGTCAATTCCATAGAAAGAAAAACAAACTTACATATAGCCCCATCCTAAATTATACAATAAGCCACTTAATAAAAATCTAATTCATTCTATACATTGTCATGCTAGTTCCACTGTCATGCCGGCTTCCATTCATTGAGGATTTATTTTATTTTATGTTGGACATAATTGTTGGTCTCTGGTTTCGTTTATATATATATTCTTTTAATTGATAGTGATTTTTCACGAGGCCTTCCCATGGCCAGGGATAAGGAATCAGGACAGAAAATTTTAATCGTTCTCGAAAAAAGAGACAGAAATATAATATTATCATGATAAAATAATTGAACGGGGAATTTCCATAAACATCTTAAAAATTTTGCACGTAGATCTTTAAAATATATTGTAAAAAATTAGAGTAAGTCAAAATTGTGATTAGATGTTAGAGTTACATCTTCGACCTATAAAATATATTGTAAAAAATTATAGTCACTTAAAATTGTGAGTGGATGTTAGACTTACACACTTCTAATGAAGGGATGACTTAACTATTGCTGAGGATTTGGTGACGTATTTTATTTTATTTTATTTAGATTGGGTTTGTGATTGTAAAAATAGATTGGGTTTGTGTTGTAAAAATAGATTGGATTTGTGATTATATATATAAATTCAGTATCTGAAAATCTGAATTACTCAAATCAAATCAAAATATAGAATGCAAACTTTATAATTGAAAGAGACATTTAAAAAATCTCTGCAAAATATATTTAAAAAAAAACTTACTAAACATATAACAAATAAACCGAATCTTTTATGAAACCTTCGACGCACCTTTCTGTTCTCACTGGTCACAACAGACTTGGAGGTATATCAAATCTAACCTATTTCATCACGTGATCATGAGCATTTTAATATGCCTAGATTATACTCTTGACATCCACGCATACCAATTCAAACTCTGTGGTGAGGTAACTATCACCGAGAACGACGTTATCTGTCTGTAATATTTTATAAATATGCCGTTCTCCATTTTTTTACAAAGTTTAACTTAAAAATCATATTATTATAATCAAAATGTACCTATATAATGTTAAAATTTATAAAAGAAAAATTATAATAATTGAAAACATATAATTTTTTATTATGATATAAGTAAGAAAATTATAGTTATGCGAAGAGATTATATTTTAAAATAATTATTTTATTATTTAAAATAAATTTATAATTTAGAAAAAATAACTGTCACTATTTCATTAATAATAAATTTATTTCATAAATGGCAGAATGAGTCAACATGTTTCCCTAGGCTTCAACCCACACTACTTAAGCATACAAATAATTAACATACTATCTGAGTTAAGTTTTTTTTGACAATATTTTTATTTTTATTAATGTGAAAATTTAATAGTTTTATTTTCTATAATAATATATTTATATAAATATAATTTTAAATCATTTTAGATTAAATGTGAATGTTAAATTTATTTTTAATACCTAAATAAATATTTAAATTTAAATTTAAATTTGTATTTATATATTATTATCATTATAATAATTATGTGAATATTTTTATATAAATATATAAATATGTTTACAGCATAAATGTGATATCAGTTTTAAATGATAAATGTGACTTTAAATTTTTTATGGTATAATAAAAATTTCTTAATTCCTTAATCCATTATATTTTATTCTCTATATTATTATATGGAATTATTGTTTTTAGATTTACTTAAATAATTTTAATACATCTATTTTTTTATTCTTAGTTTTGTTTTCTCTAAGTAACACTAAATCTATTAATATGTAACATAAAAGTACAAAATTGCCGCTGCCTCAGTTGAGAGAGCTTGAGCACAGGTCTTGACTGTTGCGAGAAACAGGAGTTTGGATTGCCCACAGAGGGGAAACCAGTCCCTGCAAATTAAGAGTTGCCGCCCTTATAGGGGAAACCGGCCTTTCATCCAAGTAGTTTAACAAAAATACAGAAAGTATAACTGACCACTCTGCAAGCAGAGGGTGAATAAACAGGAAAACCATGATTAACCTAAAAACATTGTGCATGAGAAAGAAAAACCTCTAAGGGATTTTAAGACTACTGTTCATTAGTTGGAGAAGGTGGTTCTTCTACAATTCTGCATCTATACTCGTCGCTGCTTCCGCCTTCATCAGTTGAGGGAAGCTCTTTGCCTTTGTCGTCGCCTTCCGTAGTCTGGACCTGCATTGAAATGTCACGGGCAATGTTTAATTGAGCCAAGGAGACCTTGGCGTTTTCAGTAGAGGCATGATTAGGAGCATTGGGGCTAAGAAATGCGACAGAGGGACCAGGGATTGCGGTCGAAGGAGGCGCAAGGCGGGTAGACTCTTCACAGACAGTGACCGTGACATACGCCGTGAGGACTGAAATTTCAAACACACAATCAAATTTGAACTTCGCACGCTGGGAGGTTTGGCGAAAGGAAGAGGAGGAAGGTAGAGGGGGAACGGGAGGAGCAGCGGAGGGGTCGACATGAGGTGCAGAGGAGAAGACAAAGGGAGGCAGAGGACGCGCGGATGGATGAGCGGTGTCAGGGGAGCGAGGCCTGCCCCTGCGACTTCTAGTTTCTGGAATGTGGTCGCAGGGGAAATCATCGGAGGATGAGTCTGAAGAGGGAGAAGACTGAGGGCGGTAGACACGCCCACGATTGGAGCCACGACGACATCACAAACGATGGCTCAGTCTAGCCATGGCGAGAGGGAGAGGTTGATGGCACAGATAGAGGAGAAGTTAAAATGGAGGGCCAGAAGAAGTGCATAGAGAATTCGAACAACAGAGCTTACTATGCGAATGGTGGAACTCAGGAACAGTCTCCAAGCAGCAAAGAAGCTCACATCATCTGCCTGTCTGCATTCGAGCGCTAGGCTCAATGCAAGCGGGCGGGCAAGAACTTCATCGAAGCGTAATGGTGGTCCAGACAGAGCAATCGCCATACGAGAGACCAACATCCATGCCAGGATTCGAAGAAGACCAGGTGAAATGCTCAGCGTGTCGACGGTTCGAGAGAATGACATTAATGCATCGTGGGGTGGCATATTGAATGCCCCTGTTAATGCATTTGTGCGAGGCCAGATGGCCAACCCAAAACGACGGCCTCGGGAGGTGGCAAGGGACGAGCGTCCCATCACATGCGGGAGGCATCCGCATCCGGAAATTTTTTTATTCTTAGTTGATAATGAAATGATTTTTTAATTTCACTCAAAGGAATTGTTAATTAGGGTTCTCATGCTCTATGTAATAAATTTTTAGTTATATATTATTATTATTATAATGATTATACAAATATTTTTATATGTTTACATCATAAATGTGATATTAATTTTATTTTACAGTATTATATTATATCGAGTTAGAGTAATATATTTACATAATTATTTTGTAAGTAATCACTTTATTATTTTAAATTAACTTATGAAATGATTATAAATTTAAATTAACTTATGAAATGATTATAATTGTAAATGATAAATGTGACTTTAAATTTTTTATTTTAAAATAAAAAGTCTCAATTATTTAATCCATTATATCTTGTTCTTTGCACTATTATATGGAATTATTTTTTTTAGATTTACTTAAATAATTTTAATTAATCTATTTTTTAATTATTTGTTGATAATGAAATGATTTTTTAATTTCACTCAAAGGAATTGTTAATTAGGGTTCTCATACTCTTATGTAATATTGATTGATTTTGTTAATTAGGGTTCTTATACACTCATGTAATATGGGTTGATTTATTCTTAGTTGATAATGAAATGAATTTTTGATCACACTTAGAGGAATTGTTAATTATGGGTCTCATAATTTTATGTAATATGGGTTGATTTTGTTAATTAGGTGTCTCATACTCTTATGTCATATGGGTTAATTCTCACTACTACCTCTATAACTTTTAGTTGAGGGTTGGGTAGGTAGGGCACCCAAGGGGTTTTGAGAAAATAATGTCTTGATAGTACACTCATTCACCTACTATTCTAAGCATCATGGAAAAAATATTTATAGAGATAATTAAAATACAAAAAACTTTTTAAATGTATAAAAGACATAAAAATCTCTTTCTCTCTCTATCTCTCTTAAACCAAAATGATAATTGATATTGAGTAAAATCTTCTTTTGGAGCAACATAGGCACATAACTTACATCATGTTATATTATGACATCATAGCTAGATTGGATAAATACAATCTTCAATCCAAGCTACGACTCCAAAATTTCAGCCATATAAAACTTCTACATTGTATCATTGAAATGCGAAAGCGTTCCAAAAAACACCTAAGGGTTTACATACTTTAAATCCATAGAACCTAAGCATTAGGTAAAAATAAAACATCATGGATTGTTTCCATTTGTGTATCCTCTGTTTGTTCTTTTAGATTTGGATGTTCAATAAATGTGAAAAATTGAGTAAACTGTTTTTTGGAGAGAGAACTGAACTTCCACGACCTAAACTCACTTGGATTTCCTCCACTTTTTTCCCAATGACATTGATTTCATCTTTCAATTTCTAAATTAAAGTATGTTGTTCAATTAATATTTCCATTGAGGATGTTAAGTTGGAAACCATTTGATTATGATACATTTAAAGGGTGAGAATCTCTTCTTGAAATATTTGTAACTAAAACTAAAATGGATCATCCATTTTTATATAAGGGATAAAGGAGCACAAAATAAGGGTTTTAATAACTAGAGAAAAACCATATATACAATCAAGAAGTTGTGGTATGGATAAACGATCAGATCTAGAGCTTTCACCCCTAATTTCAAATTATTCCCCAAAAAAATTATAATGTCCCAAGGTCACTTAAAACTCATTCAAACCCTAGTCTACAACTAAATCCAACCATAAAGTTTATAATAACCCTCAATGATACCCAAAAAATAGGAACACACAACAGGAAGTCATTATAGGATAACACACAGAGGAGAAGCCAACCTCGCATTGGAAACAACATAATTCAAATGGAAAACATACTTTATCATATATACAAGAGTGCATATAATAGAATTGAGAGAGGAGTGACTAAGAGCTAAGCATAGAGAAAAAATTTGAGATGAAGAAGCAACTAATTAACCCTATAACCTTTGATTGAAATTCCCTTTGATGATCTTGAAGAAACGACTGTAAAAAATAATTAATGGGTATGCACAAGTGAAAAACACTTAAAGATCATTGAGAGAAGGAAATAATTAAAAAATATCTAGCGAAGTCCCATATTTATTGCAGGGAGAAACATCCACAAGTAAAGACCTCATTTTCTTGCATAAGTGTAGAAATTCATAGCCTCAAAAGTGAATGAATTC
This sequence comes from Pinus albicaulis, assembly GCA_034641835.2. Taxonomy (NCBI): domain Eukaryota; kingdom Viridiplantae; phylum Streptophyta; class Pinopsida; order Pinales; family Pinaceae; genus Pinus; species Pinus albicaulis. Next base: position 1,471,146,088 of record CM076581.1, read on the forward strand.
TACGCTACATAAATATTAAAAAGAAGAGCTACTTCCCTAACTATATTGGAAATATTTCACCACACATGTTGATGATCCACTATAACACAAAGAAATGTTGACAAACCAGGTCTATTAACGAAAAAAATAAATGCATGCTGACTACCCTTCACTTCCCACGACATGCTTTGAGAAATTTTCATTATGTATGCCATAGATCAAGCCTAGCATAATGAGAAGCTCAGCCTGAGTGTTTCCGGAATACTTCATCCTCCGGCATAATTCCACCATAATTGTAAACCATAATACACACATAGATAACAAGGGTTGGGAGTAAGACATTTCCTTCTTTGAGATATTAACTTTTCCCATGCATGAATTGAGCTATGAACTAGTGCCACATTTCTAATGGATTAAAAAGACTTATGATCCTTTGGGGACTCTTGTTTGCCTTGTATCATGGGAATTTGATCAAGCTAGGGGTCATAAAATAACATTCCCATTAACGTTGATCTCTACCACCTTCAATTATATCCCTTACTAGCCATGACAGCAACTTCTTGGTTGTTACTCCCCAGGACATGGAAAAATATACTGTAGAGAATTGAGGGGATGAGAAATTTGATTTTCTTCCCAAAATTCCTCAAACTATTATATTGAGGGAAGTTATCAAAAAATATATATTGAATTATGATGAATCACCAAGAAAAAATAGAAAATAAATATGAATATTGTTTTCTATCAATAACCACTGAAACAGTGCTTTAGTTACTTTGCAATATTATTAGTGCGAGAACCCCTACCCCATGCATACAAAATTTATATTTTTCCATTAGGGTAAAATATCATACCCACACCACCCACCCCTACCATCCTTGGATTGTTCTCGGAAGCTCCATCAAAACAAATATTAGGATAGTGATGAACTTTGATCCATGTTACAAATTCCTCAGTGGGGAAATGAAACTACCATGCCTCCTTATGAGGGGTGTGAGGGGAAATTTAAGGGCTAGAAGAAAATGAAAATCATTTCTCTATCCATGTTGTTTAGAAATTATCATTTATTGGGGGGTGTTTCACACAAATCTATGAGACCAAAAATAGAGAATAAAGAGCTCGAGCATTTGTGGGCACACTTTGAGGGAGGATTTTTTGAGCTTGAAAGATACTTATGTTGTAAGCTAAGAATACTTTAAATATATATATATTTTGTCATAGAAACCCATATGATTTTAAATATAGAATTTCCGAGAAAGGTGACTACATAATGACAATCCCATGAAACAAAATAATCAATAACAAAATAGGTCCATATTAATGTTACCTCTAGAGAAAGAAAAACAAAGTGATAAACAAAATAAATGAAGGAAAATCAAGGAAGAGATGTTGAACAAATTCTTCTTGAAAGGAGAAAATAGGACAACAAGATGGACCAAAATATTCCCTCTTTTTCAAATTTTATACAGTTAAAATTTTTCAATGAATTAAATACCAACAAATGATATTTATATTATGGGGTTGCTAGAAGCCCACACTTTCACCCGAATATGGATTTTTGGGGAATGTATTGAGGATATAACAAATTCAAATATCCTTTATTGAAAATATATCCCAATAATTTCAAACCCATGACATCATTATCATCTTTATTCCTAGGGGCACATCTACCCAATTGACTTTCCAAAGAACAAGGAACATTAGTCAAGGACTAGGGCACTAAATGTAGATCCCAACCCATCCACCTTACATTAGTAGACTAGTGGGAAATATAAATGATGGAGAGCTTCCTAGGAGAAGATAACCAATCACAAAGAGGTGATAGGATTTTAATTGAAGCTAAAGGTGGATACCTAAGGATTCCACGATGCCAAATACTAATTTTCTTACCATTTCCTAGGATCCTGGTGAGCTGTTATTTAGCTACAGAGGCAGTGGATGACATTAATTTACATATTGAAGAACCACCTCATGCACAAGAAGGGGATTCTAAGAAGTGTTAGTAATCACCAGAGAAGTATTTGAAGGAAATAAAAATTTTCCGCTACTCATCTTCATGGTATATAAACCTTCAAACCAACATTATCGAATGTTTATGCTACTCATATTCATGGTATATAAACCTTCAAACCAACATTATCAAATGTTTATATTCACGATAGAGGAGTTGTGAATTTATAATTCTTCGTGACATTTTGGTGTACAAATGATGGGTCATTTAACTAGTTTTTGTTTTCTCCATTTGATTTTCCACTTTGCAAAAATTTATGAATTTATTATGACATCTTCCTATCATCCCTAATGGGGATAAAAATGCGCAGAATTGGAAAAATGGAAGAGAAAAGGGAACAAACCATACTAGAACCAAATTCCGAACAAGATTGAGCTATTGAGCACACCATTATTCAAATTTTGAGTTCAATTTAAAATAATTGGGCTTCTTGAATAATGATAATGATATTTCAAACTTATTTGGATGCCAAGATATTTGAATTCTTTATATAATTCTACTATTATGAACCCAAATACACTTCAGCTAACCCTGAAGAATTTTGCTAGCATCCATGTATAAATCTAGCTTTTCTATTTGTTTACCTCACCTATAGAAGCTTGGATAAACATATCCAAAATAACTAGAATTTGACTGCAATAATCATAGAGGAGCACCCATGAAACAATGTGTCATTAGAAAATGGGCATGATTAATATTGAGAATGATGTTATATCAGAATTAGTTCCACAATAGTAATTTTTGTGTTGACGTTTCAAGTATATAAAAAAGACTCATCGTGAGGAAAAAACCCACACAGAAAAAACGTGAATGATGGATAACAAATATGAGAGGAAATGATATGATTCGTGAATGAACCGACTAGCCAACCCTAAAAATTAATAACTAAGAAGAGTTAATGAATTATTATCAGAAAAATTAATTAATATTGAAAATTATTAACTAATAAAGAGTGTTAGCTCATATTAATAGTAATTATTATTATTAATAAAGTTAATGATTTTATATTAGTATTGGTTATTATTATTAAAATATATATGATTGTTATTTATAATTCCTATTAATATTAATTTAAATAAATAAATTTAATAGTTATTATTAATATTATCAAGTGATTTTAACTATTAAATTTCGTTTTAACTTAAATTTAATCTTATGATAATTTGATATTAATATATGTTATTATTATTTGGTTAAATTGAATATAGATGTTATAATTATTAAATTATCTTCCTTATTATTAGGGAAGTTAAGAAAAGAATACGGAGAAGGGTAATGTAGTGATAAGATTTAGAGGAGGTAATGAATATGACTAGGGGAGGAAGGAGAGTTCCAATAAGGGTTATGGGTGGATGAGGATGAGGGTGAGTGGTTTAGCCCAATAGGGATTAAAAAAGGATATAATAAATGCAAATACAATTTACATATCTCCTCCTTCTAAAGCAAACACGGGCTTGAGCATTATTATCCGTTTGTGAGACCAAATGAGGAAGATGTTCAACATATCACTGATGGTGAATTTCTCCTTAATACCCAACTCTTCATAAATAAAGCTAAAATGTTGAACCACCTTTTATCTTTGAGAAATATGAAATTGTTTACCCATCCACACTGATTGATTTAATATTATTTAATCAAAATATTGATATGGCACTATTATAGCCTTGATTTAAAATTGATTTATCCAAATAAGGTAATTGATGCATTGATTAAAATTATTTTAATTGTATAAGAATTTGAAATTAATGTTTTTGGGTCTGACGAACTAAAGGAGATGTACACAGATGATGCAAATTTCAGAGATGCATATGTATCCTATGAAAGCACATTTAGCATTATTAGAACTTAGTGGTCAAGCTATATGATCAAGGATGGTTTTCTATTCAAAGACACAAAACTTTGCATAATTAGATGTTCCATGACAGACAATTTGAAAAAGGATAAATAAAATGAAGGATCATCGTGACACTTTCATAAAAACTTTGATTTGCTAAATTCCTCATATTTTTGGTCGCATAAGCAAATTGATATAAAAATATTTGTTAAAATATGCAAAGTATGTCAAAGGGAGTAGTCAAAATACAATGGTATATCATCCATTGCCAATTCTAAGTAGGCCTTGGGACTATTCGAGTATAGATTTTGTTTTGGGTTTTCCTTTAACCTAAAGGAGAAATGATTTTATTTATGTTGTTCTCGACAATTTTTCAAACATGGCACACTGCATAGCTTGTACAAAAATTGCTGATGCAAGAAATGTTTCAAATTTATTCTTTAAATATATTTTAAGATTGTGTGGTTTAAATAGAAACATTATATCAAATATAGATACAATATTTATATGACATTTTTGGAGGATATTGTGGAAGAAACTAGGTAGTAAATTTAATTTTATTTCTTCTTACCACCCATAGATAGATGGGAAGACAAAGATGGTAAACAAGTGTTTGGGAAATATTTTGAGAAGTTTGTTAACTGAGCATCCCAAAATGGGGATTAAGTACTTTCTCAAGCTGAGTTTTCTTACAATGGTTCACCTAGTCGAAGCATATGAATGAATCCATTTAAGATTGTATATGCAATTCAATCGAGAGGAATTTATGATCTGAAAATTTTTGGAAAGCAAGAAGTCAGGAGTATTGAAGGTGAAGATTTTGGAGCAGGCACACAGGAGTTGAAAAAGAGAGTCAAACAACAATTACAAGAAACCAACAACAAGTATAAATAAAAGGACTATATAAGAAGAAGAAAATCGAACATTTAAACTAGTGACTTAATAATGACATATCTTAGGAAATACGTTTTTCCTAGAGAGACATACAATAAATTGTAACTTAAGAAAAATGGTCCACTAAATATTTTGAGAAGGTTTCCTTCTAATGCTTATGAAATTGAACTCCTAAGTAATATTGAGATTTCACCAATTTTAAATGTAGTCTATCTATATCCCTTAAGGATATAATAGCTACACCTATAGGAAATGAATATTGTACTAGAAAATGGGAGAAACAATTGCCAAAAGTAGTTCAAAAAGATATTGAAGGAGTATTGGAGAAAAGAGTAACTAAGAGAACTAGAGGTAAATAATTTTTACAGTAATTAGTCAAATGGAAAAATCAACAAGTAGAGGATGTCAATTGGATGATAGCAATAAAGATTTCCAAATTTGGCATAAGTGTTAAAGGTATCATGAACAATATTTTCTTTAGTAGGAGTTTGATGCACGAGCATATTCCAGTTAAAAACTCATTTTGACCTCCTCATGTCAACTCATTTACCAAAAAGAATTGGTTCTCATAAATTTTTATTTGATTTGTAATATTATTTGAATTTTTTATTTGATTTGTAATATTCTCTGAATTTAGTATGGAAAGAATATGTTGGGAAACCAGTTCCAAAAAGAGAAGAAAAGAGATATCAACGCCTTAGAAATAAGCCACTTCGAGGGGGAAACCTCCAATATATTACATGAATGAACAATTCTTGGATGATACAATTTACAAAACCTCATTTCTATATATAGGAGTCCATGGGGCCATAATGTAATCCTAGCCGACCTAACAATAATAATTTAAGGGCACAATAATAACAATATGGGGGTTACAAGGGTACAATAACAAAAATAAGAGGGTTACACTAACAACAATAAGGGACTATACTAGTAATATAGGGACTTTAACATGCCCCTCTCCTTCAAAAAAGTGTTGTCCTCAGTAGCCCGAGTAGCTCGGTGCTTGTATAAAATTCTAATCTCCCCATGGAGAATCTTCAATGAGTAAAGTTCTTCCACAAGATGAGATAATCGAAATTGATTGATTTGAAAATTATTTGTCGAGTTCTTGTTTCCATGAGCACTTAGGGTTCCAATATGATTTTTCCTTCCTCATCAAGTTACGGTAATATTGTTTGAACTGGAAGATTTTCACCTATAACCTTCTTTAAGCATGGGCTGTGACGGATATGCTGCGACGAAGAAGCATGAAGCTCCAATTTGTATGCCATAGTACCAATCTTTTGCAACACCTTGTAAGGCCATAGTACTTTGGTGATAATTTATTATCCTTCTTAGCTTTCTTGAGGGGCATTTGTTTGTATGGTTGTAGCCGTAACAATATCCAATCTCCTACATCAAAAATTCTCTCGCTGCGATGTTGATCTGCCTGTTGTTTCATTCCATTTTGTGCCAAAGTCAGGTTATCCTTTTAGAGTTGGAGAACTTCTTGCTGATGCTCGATGTGATCTTCCACTGCTTGAACCGTCGAATTTTCTCTTAAATATGATGTGATGGATGGTGGATGATATCCATAAAGTGCCATAAATGGGGTCATTTTTTGTTGCGGTATGGAAGGAAGTGTTATACCACCATTCGGCGAGAGGTAACCACTTGTGGAATTATGTTTGTTTATCGGATACAAAACAACGAAGATATCCTTCCAAACATTTATTTACTATCTCAATTTGACCATCAGATTGAGGATGATAAGATGAGCGATGAGCTAATTGAGTACCCAAACAAGAAAATAACTCCGTCCAAAAATTTCTAGTAAAAATGGGATCCTTTTTTTAAGCTCTGTTTATGAGCTTCCATGTAACACCTATTAAATGTCCATAAATGTAGTAACAAAATTTGTCTTTCTTTAAATGGATGAGATAATGCACAAAAGTGTGCATGCTTGGTAAGTCTATCAATTGCCACCATGATGACACTATTTCCTTAGGAATTAGGTAAACCTATGATAAAATACATTGAAATCTCCTCCCAACATTGACTTGGAATGGATAAAGGTTGCAGAAGACCCAACATCTTAATTGTCTAAACTTTATTCTGCTGACAAATCAAACACTCTGCCACAAAATTTTGAATATCAGATATAAGGCCATCCCAAAAAAATTCTTTCTTCACCCTGTGGTAATTTTTAGAAAATCCCGAGTGTCCTCCTAAAGGAGAAGTGTGAAATTCCAAAATAATATTTTTTTTTTAGTTGGGAATTGTTACAAAGATATAAGCGATCTTTGTACCATAAGGAATCATTTTTCCAACTAAATGTATCGGATGTACTACGATCTTATTGCAACTTTTGAATGAGTGTCCACACTTCTTCGTCATTTTTCCATTCATCCCTTACTTCGGTTATCCAATCTGGTTGGATAATAGAAATGGCACAAAGAAATGCTTCCACCTCTTCATCCTTTCTTGAGAGTGCATCTGCAACAACATTTAGCTTCCCTTTTTTGTAGATGATTTCAAAGTCATAACCCAACATCTTTGTGACCCATTTTTCCTGCTCTTCCGAAGATAGTCTTTGTTCCAAAATGTGTTTAAGACTATCATGATCAGTTTTACCTTGAAGTGTCTTCCCATTAGGTAAGGTCTGCATTTCTTTAGTGCATGAAGTATTGTAACCATTTCCTTCTAATAAATAGCTTTTTGTAAATACTTTCCTTTAATTTTACGACTTTCAAAATCAATGGGTCTTCCTTATTGCATTAAAACAACACCAATTCCATTTCCTGAGGCATCACATTCCACGATAAAGGTTTTTGTGAAGTCTGGCATAGCTAGTACAGGTGCTAGACACATTGCCTCTTTAAGATGTTCAAAGGCCTTAGTTGCTTCAGGAGTCCATGAAAATGCATCTTTCTTGAATAATTTTGTTATAGGTGCTTCTATTCTCCCATAATTCTTAACAAACTTGTGATAATACCCTGTTAAACCAAGAAATCCTCGCAACTGTTTTATAGTTGTGGGGACTTTCCATTACTTAATGGCTTTAATTTTTTTAGGGTATACCTTAACACTGTCGTGAGATACAATATGACCCAGATATTCCACCTCTTGTATTGCACATAAACGTTTGGATGATTTTGCATATAATTATTTCTCCTACAATAGTTTGAGCACCCTGTCAACATGTTGAACATGATCCTTCCAAGACCTGCTATAGATTAGTATATCATTAAAAAATACTAGCACAAATTTTCTAAGGACGGGTTTGAAAATGGAATTCATCAACCCTTGAAATGTGGAAGGTGCATTGGTAAGGCCAAAAAACATGACCAAAAATTCATAATGACCCTCATGAGTTCAAAATGTTGTTTTTGGAATATCTTCGGTCTTCATTCTAATTTGATGATATCCTAAATGAAGATCCAACTTGGTAAAATAAATTTCTCCATGTAATTCATCCAATAATTCATCAATCACAGGAATGAGAAATTTATCTTTAATGGTGAGCTTATTGAGCTCCCTATAATTCGGACACATGTGCCATGATCCATCCTTCTTGTGTACCAATACTACGGGAGTAGAGAAAGAAATTTGACTAGGTTGAATTATACCCGCCTCTAACATTTCTGCAATCATACGTTCAATTTCGCTCTTTTGGACATAAGGATATCTATAAGGCCTCATGTTTAGAGGAACACTTCCTGGAATCAAATGAATAGCATGATCATGATCACGAATAGGTGGGATCCCTTTGGGAGTTTCAAACACCTTGGAATGATTGTCCAAGACTTTTTGGAGATCTACAGAAATAGATGATTTTGATGTTGGAACTTCTAGTGAGCATAATTGTGCAATTACACCTCGTTGTTCT